>CANNZV010003098.1:0-73258 GCA_947561585.1 Caprella mutica
ATAATCAGGTGTAATTTGGTATAATCAGGTGTAATTCAATATTCAGTGGAATGTAATTCGGTATAATCAGGCGAAATGCGGTATAATCAGGCATATTTCAGTTTAATCAGGCATAATACGGTATAATCAGGTGTAAATCGGTATTCAGTGGAAGGTAATTCGGTATAATCAGGCGTAATTCGGTATAATCAGGTGTAATTCGGTATTCAGTGGAATGTAATTCGGTATAATCAGGCGTAATTCGGTATTGATTATTGTGTAATATAGTGTAATTCGGTATAATTAGGTGTAGTGCGGTGTAATTCGGTATAATTAGGTGTAGTGCGGTGTAATTCGGTATTGAGTATAGTGTAAATCGGTATAATTCGGTGTAATTCGGTATAATTCGGTATTGAATATAGTGTAATTCGGTGTAATTCGGTATTGAGTATAGTGTAATTCGGTATAATTCGGTGTGATTCGGTATAATTCGGTGTAACTCGGTATAATTCGGTATTGAGTATAGTGTAATTCGGTATAATTCGGTGTAATTCGGTATTGAGTATAGTGTAATTCGGTATAATTTGGTGTAATTCGGTATAATTCGGTGTAATTCGGTATTGAGTATAGTTTAATTCGGTATAATTCGGTGTAATTCGGTATTGAGTATAGTGTAATTCGGTATAATTTGGTGTAATTCGGTATAATTCGGTATTGAGTATAGTGTAATTCGGTATAATTCAGTGTAATTCGGTATTGAGTATAGTGTAATTCGGTATAATTCAGTGTAATTCGGTATTGAGTATAGTGTAATTCGGTATAATTCGGTGTAATTCGGTATTGAATATAGTGTAATTCGGTATAATTTGGTGTAATTCGGTATAATTTGGTGTAATTCGGTATTGAGTATAGTTTAATTCAGTATAATTCGGTGTAATTCGGTATTGAGTATAGTGTAATTCGGTATAATTCGGTATTGAGTATAGTGTAATTCGGTATAATTCAGTGTAATTCGGTATTGAGTATAGTGTAATTCGGTATAATTCGGTATTGAGTATAGTGTAATTCGGTATAATTCGGTATTGAGTATAGTGTAATTCGGTATAATTCAGTGTAATTCGGTATAATTCGGTGTAATTCGGTATTGAGTATAGTGTAATTCGGTATAATTCAGTGTAATTCGGTATTGAGTATAGTGTAATTCGGTATAATTCGGTGTAATTCGGTGTAATTCGGTATTGAGTATAGTGTAATTCGGTATAATTCGGTGTAGAGTATAGTGTAATTCGGTATAATTCGGTGTAATTCGGTATAATTCGGTATTTACTGTAACCGCTCCCGCAGCTAAATTAATGGTAACATAGGAATTAATTCAAAATCTCCCGCAACTAAATCCAGTCTGCAGAAACTGGTTAAGTGTTCGTAGAGATCTCTTAATCTGTTCGTAGCAAAATTAATGTAAATATAGGAATTAATTCAGAAGTGTTCGTAGCAAAATTAATGTAAATATAGGAATTAATTCAAAATTGTTCGGAGAGAATATCCCAAATATCTCACATATTCTGCAGACTGGAACTAAATTAATGGTAACACCAGTCTGCAGAACATGGGACATTTTTAACATTTTCTGTGCGAACAATCCTTAATTTCCTCCTATGTTTACATGTATTTTACTGAGAACAGAAGCCAAAATAGAGGTTTTCTTGGAGAACACTTAACCAGTTCCTGCAGTCTGGCGGTAACATAGGAATTAATTAAAATCTCCCGCAGAGATCTCCAATTTCTAAAATTTCATTCAAAAACTCCTGCAGAGAGTCTTGGAAAAATGTTCCATATTCTGCAGACTGCCCAGTCTGCAGAATGTGTCTCTTCTCCCGCAGAGACTTTAATTTGAGAGAGAGCTAATCTCTGACTCTCAGCAGCAGATTCAGAATCCCCCGCAGGTAAATTAATGGTAACATAGGAATTAATTCAAAATCTCCCGCTGGTAAATTAATGGTAACATAGGAATTAATTCAAAATCTCCCGCAGAGATCTCAAATTTCTAAAATTTCATTCAAAAACTCCCGCAGAGAGTCTTGGAATAATGTTCCATATTCTGCAGACTGGCAGACTGCCAAGTAATAAAGCATGTCCAAACTCGCCATTTTAATGGCGAGTTTGTGACAGGTATTTTGAACCCTTCAATTGCAAATGGCGAGTTTTATCTATTTTTCTCCTATGCTACCAGACTGCAGGAACTGGTAAACTGTTCTCCAAGAAATCCTCAATTTTGGCTTCTGTTCTCAGGAAAATACATGTAAACATAGGAGGAAATTAAGGATTGTTCGCACAGAAAATGTTAAAAATGTCCCATGTTCTGCAGACTGGCTATGCTACAATGTTATTTTGGAGAGAATTAAGGATAATTTGATCATTTTGGAGAGAATTTGTTGAATTTTGGAGAGAGCTGGAGAGACAAATGGCGAGTTTAAGAGACATACTATTTTACTTGGGCAGACTGGCGGCGCACCACATTACGGTGCACTACTATACGGCGCACCACTGTACTTTCTATTAATGACCTCTGTACGGGCAGAGTGGAAAACTCAAATTCTAACATAGTTACTCATGAATACTCGTCTGTGCAGTTTATTAATGATTATCCCTGTTTACTAGGGTCAAGTAGGTAAATTGCGGCACGCTGACTAACTGCGGCCTCTTACAACAGAAACGTCATACATTCAAAACACACGTAAAAACTTAAATTAATAAATTATAGCATGCACTGCGTTTATTTTGATAGCTATGCAACCAGTCTGCAGAATATGGAACATTTTTCCAAGACTCTCTGCGGGAGTTTTTGATAGAATTTTTGAAATTGGAGATCTCTGCGGGAGATCTTGAATTAATTCCTATGTTACCATTAATTTAGATGCGGGAGATTTTGAATTAATTCCTATGTTACCATTAATTTAGCTGCGGGAGATTCTGAATCTGCTACTGAGAGTCAGAGAGTAACTGTCTCTCAAATTGAAATCTCTGCGGGAGAAGAGACGCATCCTGCAGACTGGCTATGCAACATTTTAATGTAATTTCGGTTCAGATTGTTTTAGACTCTCTTGAGAGGGCCGCAATTTACCTGCGTGACCCTATTAGTTAAGCATGTATAGCATGCAGAGTTCAATTTTTAAAATATTATGAAATATATTGGACTATTTTTTACATAGTTTTAAGAAATAAAGTGTAGTTTCTACAGTGTTGTCTTTAGGATGAATCTCTAACAGAGTTACTAGTCAATCAGAAGAGAGTTATTTTTCCACCCTGGCAGACTGGTGACCTCAATGTGAAAAACTGTTATGTAGTTTGTTGTTCTGCACACTTCATGATTGTTTAATGACTTGGCAGGGGGGTTCGGCAGGCGGCACGGCTCCCGATACATCTACCTAACGGCTAACTGATAAGTTTTTATTTACACCTCAGACTGAAAGTTTACAATAGTTACCCCATAAAATTACAATTACAGTTTTCTATGATGAATTTTATTTTCTATTCCAAATTAAACATCTCAATCAAATAATTAAACTGTGTAGTATAAACATTGGATTCAGGTACTGTCAGGCGTCAGACATAAATTTGATACTACAATTACCTATCAAATTCACTCTATTTATCATTAATCTGTATTCAAATTACCTATCTAATAGAATGTACAGTGGTACGCCGTACTGGTGTGCGCCGCTCAGCCTAGTTTCAGAGAATGTTCAATGAGTCGCCAATATATCTTTTTTTTTTAAATAAGTCAACAAAAATCAGTAATGCAGTCGCCAGTCGTCATAATTTAATTCCAATTTTGAAAGTCTCCAGTCGTCAATATACCTATAATATTATAACTACCTAAATTAATTAAGAGCGTATCAGCCAATCAGAAAGAGGCATACAACCGATACCAGCCAATCACAGAGAGCCTGAGAGAGGAATACTTTCTTTCATAGTAATTAATTTTTTTTTTTCGATAATTAGTCATAGAGCATCAAATTAAAATGACAAGTAGTGACCACATCATTCATAACAAAAGAACACCGAAAACTGATATACAATTTGAATTATACATCATGGAGCACACCATATCAAAACAAAATGGCTGCTTTGTTCACATTTCAACAAAGATGCGCAGTTCTGCCGTTTATGACTATGAGTCACCAATTTTAATTTTAAATCTAATTTAAGTGCTCATTAGTCGTCTATATATGTGAAAGATACTTATTTTCACAAATTTTAAGTTAACAATTAATCGGCGACTTGGTACATACTCTTGAACTAGGTCGCTCAGCTTTTAGATACGTATCTAATTTGGCGACATAGCTATATGTAGAATTTGTTTTACCACAAAATACAGACTGATTATCATTATACCAGGTATTAAACTTACAAAGCATGTCCAAACTTGCCATTTTAACCCTTTAGTGAGCCACTTTTTTTTCTCTCTGACTTTGAAAATAATGTTTAATAACTTTTTTCAAGTTAAGACATTAGTGAAGATATAAAAATCATTTGATGAGAATTTTTTTTTTAATCTATTAAAAAAAATTGAACACATATGGCCAGGCCAGTTGGTCCCATGGGACTACTAAATGATAGGAGACACGAGTGTCTACCTGGTCGCTAAAGAGTAAAGGGTTAATGGTGAGTTTGTGAGTTATTTTGAGCCCTTCATTTGCAAATGGTGTCTGGTGAGAAATGAGAAATATCTCTCTTTTTTTTTCCTATGCTACAATGTTATTTTGGAGAGATTTATGATAATTTTGGAGAGACAAATGGAGAGTTTGAGCCATACTATTTTACTTGACATTATATCTGATAATCTTAATTTTGACTATTTGAAATGTAAGCCTATTAATTGGCTTTGACTGACATGCTGTACAACAATCATGGTCTCCAGTCCGAAAAGTAAAGCAGGATTTGTGGATTAATCCTGCACCCAAGTCCTATTGAATTCCTATTTCCCATGTTATTTGCTGCGCCCAAATCTCAATTTCTATAAAAATCCTGGGTCTGTGGAGTCATTCTTTTCAAACTGGCATGGACTGACTTAGTTTTTGATAGAATATTATTTCAAAGGGAGAAAAATTCCACAGACAGAGTTCAGACTTCATTATCACTTTATTTGTATTAGTTCCCATTTCCCAAATTTATGTCTTTATTTCGGTTTATTATACTATTTGTTATTACTATTATCTATATCAATTTACTTCTTTTTCAGAGCATGAGATGTCAATGATTCGTCTCATAGACAAGATATCTAATGGATCAAAAATTGAAGTAAACAGAATGGGCACCAGCTTCTTATTCATTCCTGGAATTCTTGTGGGTGATTCAATCACTCATGAGTGCAACAACAGTAGAGGAATTGCGTGAGTGATGAAAAGAATATAATTTGTCAAGATTATGTTTTCTTTGGTGCTGGATTGACCACCTTTTAACTGCGTCTGTAATGTCTGGAGTGAATTTAGTCTCTTATTCATTTTTATTAACTGTAAATGGTTAATGAAGCTTTTAAAGTTTTTTCTATATTTATTGAAGAACTTCCTATGGAACTTTACAAATAAACTCAGCTAGCTATTGCCTTATCATCAACATAAAATTATAGATTAATTTTATCATGGAATATATAAATGCTAATTCTATCTTTGTTCACAGGTATTATTTAGAACCACTGATGATGTTAGCTCCCTTTTGTAAAAGACCTCTCAATGTTAAGCTAACAGGAATAACAAATTGTGAGGTTAGTGATCTTTTTATCTTTTGTTTCTAATGTTCATGTTGCTTTGATCTTTACTTTATTTATTTGAATGATCTCCTTTAGCTACTAGCTAAGTAGCTACTCAATTATTTAGTGCTACCTATCAACAATTTAATAAATAGCTATATCTAATATAGAAATATATCTGTAGCTATAAATATTGTAAAAGGTCGAGCTACTTCATTCTACACTATAACAAATTAACAACTACATCTTGTTACTTTTTGCAGGGTGATTTATCAGTAGATCTACTTCGCTACAGTCACTTCCAACTGTTGCGTAAATTCCTGCAAACTGAAGATGGCAGCAAACTGACAGTGATCAAAAGGGGGCTGCCTCCCCTGGGAGGTGGGGTGGTACATTTCACCTGTCCCGTCAGGAAGGAACTAAAACCATTCCAAGTTAGTACCTATCTAATTAAATTATTTTGATGATTTCAATTTCCTTTGCTTAGAGTAGCTCTTTTGATATTTTTAATGAAATTTTCCTCTTCTTTTCATTTATTAGAACCTGTTTCAATCAAATATTTTGAATTTACTTCTTTTCTATTGGTATAAACTTAAATTGTAATGAAATTTACTTCTTTTCCATTGGAATAAACTTAAATTATATTAATATTTACTTCTTTTCCAGTGGCTGGATGCAGGTTTAGTTAAGAAAGTCCGAGGCATCTCCTTCACTCGAAAAGTTCAACCAGTTCTTGGTAACAGAATCATAGAGGCTGCTAAGCGTCACCTCAATCAGTACCTCACTGATGTCTATTTTACCTGTGACAATTCTAAGGGCCCTGCTCCAGGTAAAAGAAATTTAGAAGACCTGCTGTTTTAAACAATAAAGATCATATTTTCTCATGTTTATACTAGCGATAAAAATTATTAACCTCTTATTGGCTAGGATAAAATAGGAGTTATTGGACGGTTCCAGTTTCCAGACACTTGAGAAAAAAAGTATAATAATTATTATTTAACTTTTTTATAATTGGTGTCCATGATGCCTCCAGGTAAAGCCTGGAGCTTCAAGTGTCGGACATGTGGAACTGTCCAGTATCTCGATAACTTACCTTAATTCTTTTCACCGAATCTAACCCCCCCCCCCCCTCTCTCTCTCTCTCTCTCTCTCTCTCTCTCTCCCCCTAGGTTTTGGAATCACAATAAACTGCGTGACTACCAAAGGCACTCACTACGCCTCGGAATCAGTGAGCTGCTTCCCCTTACAATCTACCAGTGAGAAAGTGTCCGACGAAGTGAACACCACACCCATCAAATCAGCTGAGCATGTTGGAGAGGAGGCTGCCTTCAGACTACTAGAGCAGATAAAGAGGGGTGGCTGCGTCGATAGTTACTCTCAGTGCCTCGTTCTCCTGTTCATGACATTAGGACCTAAAGATGTCTGCAAGGTTATGATGGGGCCTCTCACTACACAAACGTGAGTATTCTCCCTAGACACATATTCACTCTCCATCACTACACACACACATAATCACTATGTATGATTTTAGTTTTTTAGATCGTAGGCTTCATTTACTCTCACCTCTTCATTTTCTTCATCCTTCCGTGTCCCTCTATAATACTCATTATTGTTGACTACAATTAATTTGAATTATATGAGTCTGTCACATTCCTAATTATGTTTCTTTCTCCCTACAGAATGTACATGTTGAAGCACATTAAGGACTTCTTCTCTACCGTGTTTAAAATAGACGAATACAAGCCTGACAACCTGGACCTCAATGATGATGAAGATGATGACGAAGAAACAGAGAGAAAGACTGGAGATAGTAAATTAGTCCTAACCTGTGTGGGAACTGGCTTTATCAATTTCAGTAAAGGAAACATTTAAAATACTCTTTCTATCCATCCCTTTTTATTAAGATATAATGTTGCTAGTAAAAATGAAGCAGCACTTTTTGATATTTTATTCTTCCATTTTTACTGTTGAAAAAGAATAAAAATGGGGAATATATGCAATGAAATTTGCGCATTATTAATTTAGTGTGAATTTCTTCTCATCTTTGTATCCTGATGTCTATAAATTATAATTTATAGACATTTTTGCACCATTGAATAATAGGTCTCGAGAATTTGACATAAAACACCTAGTGAATATTTATATGATGGTAGATATGGTATGCTAATTTTACCCTCAGGCGGCAGTAAATTTCTGCTAGGGGAGTAGTGACCCCTAGGAAGCCAACTGGTGTCAGGGAAAGAGATTAATAGCTAGAACAAATATGAACTGAAATCAATAAGTACTGTTATTATCAGTCTAACATTCATTGGTATGTTTTTCATTTTAGAGCCCTATACGTCATAACTGTAAGTGCTGAAGAATTTCAGTTCAAAAAATGAAATAGCTACCCATAAATCATAATCCAGTATTTGAATCCAATTTGCAATAGATCAATTCAGGAGCAACTGCCCCTACCACCATTATAGTGATTATGAACTCCTCGCCATTTACATTTTCTACCATATTCCAACCAATTACCTAGCTATAGTCATGTTTTTCTCAGCTGGTAGCTATAAATAACTATACATTATTTTTAGCCTGTAAATTCTTGATCACTTATTTCATCCTGTTCAGAATCTTAAGTATTAGAATTTGTGTGGCCATTGATTATACGTAAAAAGGACTTTCTGAAGGTGTTATAACAGCTAAACCAGCTCACTAAGTGATAACGTGACCATCCTACTCCTGAGTCCCTGACTCTGCTGTAGAAATGACACCAGAATTAAACTAATTCAAATGAATTTTTAAACTTTTTCATATTGGTCTAAGAACTAGTTTTTCTCTTAGATAGGGTAAGTTACGAATTATCGGTCCATTCCTCATTTTCGATCATATAGTAAATAATAGCTATATAATTTAACCCTTTCACTCATTATGTTAAATTCGAGTTAAAATGTTAAAATTTTTCCTAAAGGATCGAAAATGAGGAACAGTCCGATAATTCGTAATTTGGACTATATAAAGACCTAGCTATATCGTGTACTATACATGTTTACCATCCCTCTATATTATAGACTGTTGATATAGTAAGAAGGCTTAAAGCAGCTATATTGTGGAAATATGAAAGGACAGACTAGTAATCCTTAGCTACTTTCTCAGTCTTCTTTCAACAACCGTAGTGTAATGCTTTAAGAAGAATTTAAGTTTCAACCCATAGCTCCCTTCTATCCCACTTCTATCAGACCCTGAACACAATGTTATCACAGTTAAGAGATTGATGAAGTAGATGCATTCGTTGAATCTTTGGGAAAGCGAAATTGATGCACTGGGTCAATTTAATTCTAATCAATCATAACACAGAAATCCTGTTTATTGGTTAGAGATTTGTTACCAATCACTGTTTTAAATGTGCAAAACTGTAACATACAAATCTCTGACATTTTCTCGTTCAATGGCATTGATTTAAATTTTTGACTGTTCTGGAACTATTACTGCCTTACCTAATTCTTTTCAAAGTATCTTAGGAACGCTATATTTTGTAAAAGTCACTTTCAGAGTTTTGCTTGAATTTGTTTCTTATAGTCTTGTCTACCATGAGACTAAGTTTCAGTAGTTTTATTCGATTTTTTTTCTTTTAAAAAACTCATTTTTCTTTACTGTGGCACTCTCTTTATTTATGAAGCTACCTGTTATTGTAGTCCAATAGAACTGAAATTTCTATTTGATCTGTTAAATTGAATTCTAAGAAACATTTGTTCATGACAATTTCTCGGATATAATGTATATTGAAAATTTTGATTTTCATTAAACTTTTTCAATTATAGTTCAATTACAACGTTCTTTTTGGTCTCAAATTGCAGATAATATTAGTGTGAAAATAAAAATTACAAAAAGTAGCTATAACATTTTGTATTTTTATGGTCATTTTTCGTTTTCCTAATTTGAAATGCTGTTGTAATTAAAATGAAGGCACATTCCTCTAGACTAGAATAACTGGCCAAAAACGGCTTCAAATAATTGATTGAAATTACCTAGTAATAAAATATACTTGAAAAATTTTGTGTTATTGAGAAAAGGTTTATAACAGCGTTTTCTCAATTAGCTACTCAGTATTTCAAAGATATTTTAATGCTACTTTTTCTATCAATTTTGAACAGTTTGCGATAAGGTTATCAAGAGAAATTTGCCTTTATTTTGATCTAGGCAGAATTTCGAATTAGAAAAGAAAAAATTAGGATATTGTCAAAATATATATTTTTTTTTGTAATTTTGAAATATCTGATATCCTAAAAAAATCTAAAATATCTTTAGATTAATTAGTTGCAATAATAATAACTACAATTTGAACCAAGAACAATGGAATTGAAGTAATATTTTAAAAATTGAATTGAAAAAAAAATTGTAAAATTTAGTTGACCCTATCCAAGGGTCAACTAAACTAGAAGTTTACCTTATTTTAATATTAATTTATTTATTTATAAAATGTCACAAACAAAAGATTCTTATAATTCAAATTTACATATCATATCAAAATTTCATCCACATTAGGCTGTATATAAGAAGACTTCAGAATCAAGACTCTTGAAGCACTGTATAATCCTTAAACTGTCAACAATTGTTTCCAGGCGAATATTTCTATAATCAAAATGCAGAAACCTTACTTCTTGGACCAGAGAATGCCTCACATTGTACGGAAGGTAAGCAAATGGAGATTTCAGATAGCTATATCTAGACCACTTTTTACAATAACTAATAATATAACGATTTAAAACCTAAAAAAATAATCTCTATCCAGTACATGGATGAGATGCATGAAGTTGATGTGGATGTCATCACGAGTAAGATTTTGGAGAATGAGAAGCCGCATGCGAAGGAGAAAGCTCTGCGATTGAGTGTCAGATCTGGTGAGTGGTCTCCATAAAAGCTAAAAATCAGTTATTAGCATTTGGAGGTTATCTAGAAATATAAAATAAATTCAATAAAGAAGAAACCGCTTTTATTTAAAGACGACCTGAGACTATAAGGTTTATATTAATTAAATTGTTTTAATTATTTATATTAATTAAATGGTTAAAAAGTAAGAAATGTTGTTTGATCTTAGCCGATATCACGACTAAAAACATGACTAATTAATTAAAACCAGAAGATATTGAGTGCTGGCAGATAGATAAATTTCGTCATAATGTAGTTAATATCATGTTTCTAGTTTGATACATTGAATATCATTGATCGCTTTGATTTGAATTAAAGTCCTACAATTGCAATATCAAAATAATTACTATCACATAGAGCATCTTGAAACTATTACTGAAACCAAAGTGTTCCTGTCTACTAATTCATGTAGCAAAATTAATCTTATCCTTTATGTTCAGCTGTTGAGTGGAACAACTACCTTATAAGTAAAGAAGATAAGAAGAAGAAACCTAAAGAAATTCCTATGGAGACTACTCCTTCTAAGGTAAGTAATTAATATCCATTACACTATCTGAACTTAATATTTGAATTTCCTAAATTCTATTCTTCCATAACTCTGAACTTACCCTACTTCCCTATTCTTACTCTGTGGGTTATATTCACCATGTTCTCTGGTGTTTATTTTAACCAACTTATATTACAGAGTACTACAGAAAAGGAGAAAACTGTCAAAACTAAGAAAAGTTCCAATGGGTGAGTGTTGTGCAGCTGGTAGATATAGCTACCTAATTAGTAGTTACTTTTAATTTTAAAATAAAATTATTTTTCCATTAGAAATTAAATTTCAAAAAGAAATTGTCATTTTATATGTTTATCACCATTATCTATTACTTCAGAATAGAATCGAACATTTGTTAGTTCCACTGTGATATAGCTACCTAATGAATTTTTTGATTTTATAAAAAATCGATAGTTTGAAATGTGTTTCAAAATGTATATTATTTCCTCCAGATCTGCTTCCATTGAAGAGGAAATCGAGAAATCGCTAATAAATGCCAAGAAACCAGAGACTGTCTTCACTGATAATCTAGAGACAATTGCTCCTGCTGACTATATTTGTGATGCTTCTGTGGAAGAGGTGAGTTATTATTGTTAAACTGTTTGTACCCGCAGCTATGGATACCAATTATAATAAGAAATTGAATTAAAATTTTATTTAGTATTTTGAATATATGATCGAATATACTAGGTTGTATATTTACTTCCTACATTTCGTCATTTCCCTATTAGGTTTCACCTCTCTAATTATTATAAGAAAGCCATTAATTAATGTCATAGTTTCTCTCAGAGACTAGATCTGTGTAACTGGCGGACAATCCAGCCAATTAGAAGCTAAAAATTTGCTCAGCCAGTCAGCCGTCCGCCAACCAGCCATCTCAGCAAGCCAGTCAGCCACTCAGCTCTACATAAGTAGCTGCACTAGCTATTCTCATCAGATCTTTGTCCGCCTCCGGCGGATAAACACCTCTCACCTTCCTCTCCTAAAGATGCATTAGCACACAAAAAGATGCCTAAGCACAAAAAAGATGCCTTGCACACAAAAGATGCTTTAGCACATTAACAAAAGATGCAATAGCACATAGTCATTGAATGACTCGGCACAAAAAAAAAAAAAAAAAAAAAAAAAAAAAACCTGGTACGGTTTAAAGAGGCTCTCTAGCACAATGAAAAGATACCTATAACCTGGCACGGTTTTAAGATTGCTATATAGCACATCATAAAGATGCCCAAACCCTAGCACGGTTACAAGATGCTTGAAACCCAGTATGGTTAAGAGATGCTGCCTAGCTAAGCCTCAGAAAAAAAAAAAAAAAAAAAAAAAAAAAAAAAAAAAACTGGCACAAGTTAAAAGATGCTTTCTAGCACAGTCAAAATATGCCTTTAAACCTGACACAGATATAAGATGCAATACAGCACATTGAAAAGATGTCTCCCTTGAAAAGATAACTCTGTTCCAAAAGAGTTAAAAAAAAAAAAAAAAAAAAAAAAAAAAAAAAAAAAATATGGAGAGTAATAACTAGAGAAATTGTCATTTCCCATATACCAATAATGCGATGTATTTCGTTTCTTAATCACCTTTATATGTTACAGATCACTTATATATAAATCAATATTTACAATGAGTGATAAATGTTCAAAGTGTACGGAGTATCACTCCTGTTTACAACGCTCTAACTGCATCAATCATGAAAAACGCCTGTTGGTAAGAGACTGCACTCAATGCAAAGAGCTCTTCACTAAAGCTGAACAGGGAGACAGAACTGATGTCAAGAACCTGATTTCGTGGCTCAGATCTATCAAAACTATTCGTCAACAACGAGGTAAATCCTCTAGCGAGGCTTGGGAGTTCTGGCAAGATCAGGATGAAGCTAACCTCTACACTCCTCTTCTAGAACGCTTGGGGCTGAAGAAGCCCCAGAGCCGTGACAGTAGCGCCGATGGCGTCAATCCTGTCTTTCATGATGATAATAACAACCAGGGGTCTATTCTACATCTGCTTCATACGATGAATTCTCGGTTCCAAAAATTTGAATCGAAATTAGATTCTCTTGAAAAGAAACACGATCGGTTGGAAATGAATGTCACCAATAAGAATCATCACGCGGTTCCAAATACCGCATTCATCACAGAGGATGAGGCACATGCTGGACGACCAGATTCTGAGGATTTGTTCCTAGATTCTGAGGATGATTATATACCTGATGCTCAGGGATCACCCAGTCTGCATTCTCGAGAAACCTCGCCCCCAGTTCCTTCTGAGGCTTCCATTGGTATGGCTAGCACTCCTAATACACTTCGAGAGACTTACTTAATGCCAGAAGATGCAATAGTAATCGGCGTCTCAACTATTGAATGGAAGGATCATATTTTCACTGAAGAGGACATAGTTATTGTCCAGAAACCTGGCCCTAACGAACCCTTGTCCTTCAAAGTTCAAAAATCAGCTCGTATGTCGGAGCATCTGATTGAACTAATCACGGCAGCTAATAATATGCCGTCAAGTCCCCCCTCCCATGCTCAGACCTTTTCGAATGCATTTAAACTTCTGGACAGCAAACTGTCTAACGTAACCGGTTGGCATGGTCCAAATGCCAAAGAGTCATCCGTAAGGGTTGACAAGTTCGCAATGTCGGAAGACATAGAGCTTCTGTCTAGAGACGTTCTAAGTCTAAAGAGACAACAGAACAAACCAAGGGGAGGCAAACTGGAACTCTTAAATGAGTCTGATTATGCGAAGTATTTCCAAGGTCCTAAGCTTAAAAATGACCACAATTCAGAGGGTCTCCATTTGGGAAATAGACTAGGATACTTGCGCACGGCAGATATCGAGAAGGAATTCTCACTCCGCCACACGGCCTGGTCAGCCTGCAAATTAGTTGAGACACTAGAAGTTGCTCAAGCTGCCTTGAGTTTGATTCCTCAAATGTCTATTGTACATTCCGTACAGGACAGAGATGAAAAAATATCTAATGTCAACAACTTCATTGGCTATTCCAAACAAATAGCACATCAGTTAGCACTGTCCCTGTCAAGAGAGGCTTTGACACATAAAGCCTCTATGAGATACGATACTGTTGCCAAAGTACAGCCTCCAATAATCAAGGAGAAGCTCCTAAAATCCTCACTACTCCAAGATTCTCTTTTTGGGAGGGAAGAGTTTTCTTCTGCGGACTCGATGGCTTCACAAGCTGTACACTTCCATGGACAGCACCCAAGTTACAGGTCTCATAATAAGAGACCAATAGTAAAGCCCTATGACCCTTCCGAGAGGAAGAGGTCAAGACCTCAGTTGCCATTAGCTCAAGGGAGGCGACCCTCCTCTCGTAGTGAAGCTGGCCATGGTCAACAAAATAACTCGAATCAGTCAGAAAGAGTTAAGAGTTCAAAGAACCCTTATGTGGTTTCTTACATTAACACTAAGCCATCAGAAGCATCAACTTCTGATACACAGAAATTTCGCATCCCTAAGAGAGGCACAGTATCAGGACAACTCAACAAAAACCCTTACAAAAAGTCAAATATCTGACTCACCGGGAGCCCGCCTTCAATCCTTTCAAAAAGGATGGCGGGGAGCTCCAAAGTACATACGAAATGTTATTCTCAGAGGATATCATTGGAAATGGCTAGAGACTCCACCTCTGTCATTCCCAACTTCTCAAAAGGCGTCCACTACTCTAGTAAAAGAGGTGAACGATCTTCTTTCAAAAAGCGCTATTTATTCTGTCCCAACTCAGCTTTGTTTCCAAAGCAGAGTATTCTTAGTCCCGAAGAAGCACGGCAATTATCGAGTTGTCATAGACCTATCCCACTTGAACCAGTTTATCGAAAACTCAAGATTCAAGATGACAAATCAAGTCGTTGCAGCAAACTTACTGCAAAGAGGGGCATGGGCAACAACTTTGGACATACAGGACGCATACCTGCACGTACCAATACGACCATCCCTTCACAAATACCTGGCCTTCATGCTAAACGATCAGCTTTACTTTTTCAAGGCTCTGCCCTTCGGACTGTCGACAGCTCCAAGGATATTCACCATGATCATGAAATGGCCCTTACAGTTGCTGCATCTGAAAAACATACAGTTGCTAGCATATCTAGACGACCTGTTAATTTGGGCTCCTACGGAAACGCAAACACTCTGTGCGACCAATTCCGTAATGAAGACATTACAGGAATTAGGATTCCTGTTAAACTTAACAAAATCAATGATAATTCCCTCTCAACACTTTGTGTGGTTGGGAATATCATTCTCCACTCCAGAGATGATGTGGGCCATCCCTATGGAAAAACAGCTATCCATGCAAAAAGAGGCCATCAATCTCATCACCTCAAGGGAAGCGAGCAGGAGAATTTGGGAGAGTCTGATCGGCCAAGCATCATTCTTCTCCCAAGTGGTGAAACCACTCAGACTAATCTTCTACCCCTTGGCAAAACCACAGGAGTTGGGGCCAACAGTTTGCAGGGACAAAATGAGGGAAATTCCCCCTCATCTATTGCAAGCACTTATCCCATGGACAAACTTGGAGGTACTGTCTCAAACTTATCCATTGAAAATGCCGGAGCCAACACTCACCCTTTGGACAGACGCGTCCCTAGAGGGATGGGGCTGCTTAACTTCAGACAACCAAGTGGCCCAGGGTCACTGGTCAATAGAAGAGAAAGAATGGAGCATCAATCGCCTAGAATTGCTGGCAATTCTGGAAGCAATAAAGGTGTTGCAATTAAGCAACGAGCATCTACTCGTATACACGGACAACGAAACTGCTCGATTCTCCATAAACAAGATGGGAAGCCGCAACAGTCGGATACACCTTCTTATTACTCTGTTAATGGAGTTGGCGGAACGCCACAAGTTAACATTGGTAGCAGCCAGAATAAATTCCAAAGAGAATATAGTAGCGGATCACCTCAGTCGATCCACAGTGCAACCAACAGAATGGGAATTATCCATAAACACATTCAACATGATTCAAGAATGGCACGGGAAGCTCATGATAGACATGATGGCAACCCCGTTGAACTCCAAGCTTCCAAACTTCATTTGTCCTTTCGAGCACCCCCTGGCAATAGGGACGGATGCTCTATCAATAGACTGGAGCCACTTCCAGGAAATTTACATATTCCCTCCCGTCAATCTGATTCCGAAACTGATCCCATTTCTAACGAAGTACAAAGGGAGGGGCGTGATCATAGTCCCGTGGCGCCCCACGGCACCATGGTTTCCTACAATATGGTCAAAAGCAGTAGATCATCTACACTTGCACAAAAGCGTCTCTCAAATGGTCTCAGGGAAAGAAATATCAGGAGACTACAGATTTTACGGAAGGTGGACCGCCTTCAGTTTTTGAAACGAATATGGTCTATTAAATACGATAAAGTTACTTCTGAGCAGCTTTCTCTTTCCTTCCGTAAATCGTCTTCAAACCAATATCAGTCTGTTTGGCGATGCTTCCAAAATTGGCTGCCCCCTGTGGTTAAGGTCCTGACTAAAGCTCACATCCTTAGATTCTTAATATGGCTACACAAGAAAAAGAAGCTCTCTTCCAAAACTGTGCTAAGTTACAGAGGAGCCTTATCCCTACCTCTGAAAATGGGGTTCGGGATAAACACAAAGGATAAGGACTTCAACTTACTGGCAAGGGCTCAGTTCTTAAATCGACCAGCTCCTAAAAAGAAAATACCAAGTTGGTCCTTGAACCATGCTCTCGAATTTTTCAAACTACCTCGCTTCAATAACAACAGAGCATCTGCTAAAGACCTCTTTCTGAAATGTCTTTTTCTTACGGCAATTGCGTCGGGTAACAGAGCTTCTGAATTGTCTGCTTGTGTGAGGGGAGGCATAGTTCAGTCTGGTAATACTCTAACTATTCCAGTTAAGGACAAGTTCTTGTATAAGAACCAGAGAGCAAACTCCTCACCCAATATCATCTCCTTTCCGAGCCTTCCTCGACAAGAGTTATGTCCAGTGGCATGCTTACTGAAGTACACCAAGATGACTGAGAAATTGCCTCATAATAATTACCTGTTTATCCATCCTGCGTCAAATAAACCACTAAAATCTGGGAGAATTTCATATTGGCTACTACAAGCTCTTAAATTAGCTACTCCTAATTTCAAAGGAACAGCGCATGAAGTCAGGGGTCAGGCATACAGTGCTGCTTGGTCAAGAGGCGTCCCTATGGAACGGATACTCAAAGAAGGGTTCTGGCTGACCCCAAACGTGTTCATTGACAATTATCTGAACTCTATTGATTCTCTTATCACGCCTTTCATTGGCGGTAGACACTTAATTAAACCCTAAATCTGTTTAGTAGATATGTGTTTGGTCATTACTAGATTATTAGTAACGAATCATTATTATTTCTTGTATTTGTGCCACTAGCAACTAAACATTAGTTACTGATCCACAGTTATCTTTTTGTTGTTCTGAATTATGTGATTCACTGTTATTCTATGTTGGTTTCTCTGAATATATGAGAGCCTTGATCTGTGTGTCCATATCCCTTTCCTCCACCGTAGCTATACCTGCGGCGTAATTGGTACTTCGAAACCTAATAGGGAAATGACGAAATGTAGGAAGTAAATATATTAGATTGACGCAGGAAAGCGTCATATTTGCTTCCTTAAATGAGTCATTTCCCTATTGGTACCTCCTCCTCCCCAAAAGGATATATATTTCTTATCAGTAGGTGTTCCAAAGATCTGATGAGAATAGCTAGTGCAGCTACTTATGTAGAGCTGAGTGGCTGACTGGCTTGCTGAGATGGCTGGTTGGCGGACGGCTGACTGGCTGAGCAAATTTTTAGCTTCTAATTGGCTGGATTGTCCGCCAGTTACACAGATCTAGTCTCTGAGAGAAACTATGACATTAATTAATGGCTTTCTTATAATAATTAGAGAGGTGAAACCTAATAGGGAAATGACTCATTTAAGGAAGCAAATATGACGCTTTCCTGCGTCAATCTAATATATAACTTCAAAAGTTATGTCTAAAAAATTTTATTCAGCTAGAAAGTAGGAACATAATGCATGTGTTTTCTATTTCAGAGCATCAAGTTTGTGGTGTCAGAGTTTGTTCGTAAGTCCAAACCAAGCATCAATGTACTAGTCAGTGGACCTGAGAAATCAGGTAAAACAACTCTCACTCTACTAATTAAACAGGTGAGGTGAAATGACTACTGAAATAATTTAGATTTTTAAATTGTATTTTTTGTGAGTTAGGTGTTTTTTTTTAACTATTTAGTAGTTTTCTTTGTAGGTAGCTATTTGTTTTTAATTTTAAAAAATGTAGCTAATTAATTTTTTACTCAGTAGTTAGCTAGTAGTTTTTTTATTAGCTAACTATATTTTTTTTTAAATATCTCGAAGAGCCCGCCATAGCTAACTACATTTTGGAATGATTATTGGATAATTAACTTTTTTTCTAATTCAGTTTTAATATTGTAAATCAAACATCAACAGATTCTGGATGTCGAAATGGTAGTTGTGGATTTGGACGAAATTTTCCGCGCTGGCTTGATGAAATCTCCAGTGAAGAAATTCCAAGACGCTCTCACGAAAATTCACACCCAAATGCCAGGAATTGTCTTCATTCACAATCTCGAGAGACTTTTCCCCAACAAAGAGACAAATTCTCGGTCACACGAACAGGATTTGAGCAGCATTGTACACTTGCTTCTTAATTTCATTCAAAGCATTAGTAAAGATGGCGACTTTGAAAACCTTATGATCATTGGTGAGAGCAGTAAACCTGAACTCCTTGAATCGTCTTTATCAAACAGCTTCAGGTACAGAATAAGGATCCCTCCTCCTTCTGCCAATGAACGACATAAACTTGTCGAGTATTTCTGCAGAAATGAGAAGCTCAAGGATGATGTCGACCTCAAGAAAATCGCTTTGAGAGCATCCGGATATGTTGCCGATGATTTGAAAAACCTCGTCTTTGAAGCGACTCTGTCCGCCAACTTCAGAGTGTACAAGTCACTTGGTTTGAACAATGTGTCTTTGGCTGGTCTGGCCCTTTCCCTGAAAGATCAGAATAAAGAAGAGAATGAAACCTTTTTGGAAAGTGAGGACTTTGCCAATGGTTTGAAGAAGATCACTCCTAGTTTGAAGAGGCACGGATTTCCCTCCATTCCGGATACAACCTGGGAGGATATTGGAGGACTGAAGAAAGTCAAGGAGGAACTGCGTGATGTACTCATTGAGCCAATCCTACATCCTCAACTTCAAAAAATGTTTGGTCTTCAGCAGAAATCAGGTGAGTCCATGAAAATTATGAGTAAAGTTGTCAATTTAGTTGAGTATAAAATCCACTGTTGGGTAATTTCTGAAATATTATATAGATTAAATAAATCCTAATTTACTAAAATATGGAATGGTAACTACATATTTTCCATTTCAAACGTTACCTATTTATCAATATAATATGTCTAACTTTCAATCACTGTTATCCCAAGGTGTTCTACTATGGGGTCCTCCAGGTTGCGGCAAGACCCTCCTGGCAAAGGCAGTGGCCAATGAGGCAGGGGTGAACCTGCTAGTGGTGAATGGTCCCGAGCTGCTCTCCATGTACCAGGGCGAGAGTGAGAGGGCCGTCAGAGTAGTGTTTGCTAGGGCTGCTTCTGTCGCCCCCTGTGTCATTTTCTTTGATGAGTTTGACTCTCTGTGCCCTGCCAGATCTCGCATTGGTGATGTTAGTTATTTTGATTAAAAAATGAATTAATATAGCTAGCTACCTATTCAGTATATCTGTAATCAGAATCGAAAATGCAAATATTAGCTATTTCAAAAACAATCTAATATTATAGTGCTAGGGAACTCCATTATATAATTACATTATATAATATAGTGCTAGGGTAAGTTCCGAGATATCGAACGGTTCCACATTTTTGTACACGTATCACGAAAATTTATAGAAATAATTATTTAACTTTTTTTTAGCTAATTGTTATCATGATACCAATTAAAATAATTGAAATTTAATAATCACTATAGCTTTTTTTACGTGTCTGAAAATGTTGAACCATTAATCTGAACTAACCCTGTAGCTACAAATTTATTTAATTAAACTGTATGTAATTATATTAATTAGAATGGTGTCCCTTTTCCAGTCTGGCAGCAAGAGCACAATAGTGAACATGTTACTCACTGAGATGGATGGCTTCATTTCTCGGGATGGTATTTACCTCATGGCTGCCACTAACCTGCCCTCTATCCTTGATCCTGCTGCCCTTAGACCCGGTAGATTCGACAGGAAACTCTATGTGGACTTTCCCTCCGCTAGCGACAGGGTTGCTATCATGGAAACATCCACCAAGGTAATTTTGGCTGCTGGGGTTAGCGAACAGTTCCACAAAATTGATCAAAAATACATCAATTAACTTTTAATTCGTTAATTTAATAGCAGCTTGTTTAATTAATTAAAATTACGAGTTAGAAGTTTAAATTATATAGTATTTCATACACGATCGAACCTGTGAAACTGTCCGATGATTCGTAACTTTACCTTATTCAATATTTTAATATTAATTAGCTACATCTTTACTATTATTGAATAGTTTCTCTGTGAAGTCAATGGATATTATTTTGTTCTCTCTTTCAGAACAACTCCTCTGTAGTGCTGGCCCCTTGTGTCGATCTCTCTGAAATAGCCAGCAGAGAAGAGTGTGAACACTTCACTGGAGCTGATTGTCACAACCTGGTGCAGCTGGCTAAGAGGATATCTCTCAAAGAATACTCTGACCAGATGAAGAGTCAAGAGGTAACATCCAAGAGATTTTATTTTATTTGGTAGTTCAGGATAATTCATATTGATTTGTGTATTTTATTAATATTCCCATCCTGTTCTTGTTTTTTTCTCAGGATGATGTGAAGAGCAAACAAGAGAATGGGAGCGTAAAAAGATCCGCTGCAGACTTGGACAGCTCTTCTGAAGCCTCTTCTCAAGTCTCCAAGAAACAGAAGAGTGAGACAGGGGCTGTTGAAGCGAAGGCTCAGGATGAGGACTTGACGAAAGGTGTCCTTACGAAAAAACACTTTGAAGAGGCCCTCCTTCAAATTCAGCCATCTGTGTCTATTATGGTAGGTAGAAAAGGTTTATTATCTTTTGAAATGTTATCCGTTGGACCCTTTCGCTGCTTTTGAGTCATATTAGACCCATATTGTTTGTAAACAGTAAATTCTATTAAAATGGTATGGGATAAATGAGGTTTGCAATTAATTTTCTGAATGAAAACCTCTTGTGTATTGAATAAAATTGTTAATTTTTTGCCTGCAGCAGATATAGTTGAAAAGAACCTATGCTATTGAGTCAGAAGTTCATGAATTTATTAACATATTTTTATTTCTAAGAATATATATTCAATTTTTATTAATCTGTATTGTTTCAGTCTCTCTTCCCATAAAATTGACATGAATTTTTCTTCTTCTATTCGCAGCAACGCAAAATATATCAAGAACAACAAAAACAGCTTCTATGAAATTATCATTAAAGATTTTCTTAGTCAACATGTTTCATTTTCTCCTTAAAAAAACAATATTTATTTAATTTGTCGTCGTTAGTTATTTAGTAATTTTAGCTACTATCTAAGTATGAATGGTAATTATTTGGGATTATTACCTACAAATAGGACCCGTGGAAATTCCATAGGAAGAGAAATTATTTAATCAATAGAAAATTACTAGCGCCAAGAATCAATGTGGACCACAGAACTTCTAGTGCAGTGGTTCTTGAAGTGGGGTGACCGGCACTACTATGGGGCCTGGATTGTATTTATGGGGTGCCTGAATACCTGTTGAATGTGTAACTTATAACTTTAAAAGTTCGATTCATGCTGAATATACATATAAGTATATTTGAACTTTTTCAACATCATTGTACCTAACCTAATACGTATATTAAAATAGTAGATTTTTCAATCTATTTCAATGCAATACAATGCTCAGGGGGTACCTAAGAAATGAAGGGGTGTGCGAGAAAAATACTTAACCACTGTTCCAGTGGGTATCCGGTAAATTCATCGCATGGTACATTATATAATCAAATTGATAAACTTAAATAAGCTCTTTGCAAATAATTACACCGACCTTACTATATATATTCTTCGCTGGATTATGGTAACTTGTTTGTACGAATCTGTGCTGTTAGTTTATTTTAAATCATTGGATTTTTAGTAATAGAATGTCATATAATTTTCAAATGTATATCATACAATTACTATAAAATATTTAATATGTAGGTAATTGCATTAATTTATTATTTTATTGTTATCATATTTTTCTTTAATTTAAATTTATGTTAATTCTCAATTTACGTATTTGGGTAGCTACTCATAGTTTGAAGAACAACATAACTGTAAATGCTACACCTCTTTGAAAATATGATCAGCAAAGCATAATTGCCTCAGTAAATGGGAACCAGGTTTTCTAATTATTTAAGAGATATTGATTACAATTTATCTTTTTTGAATTAATTTAGATATATTTTTTGTACAGTTGTAACGATAGAATATCATTTTTCATACAACGGTTTGCTCTAGAAAAATATCCATATATTATTTCGTGGACCAAAAATTGGGTCCCGGACAATTGGGCCCAAAGACCATTATATTATTTGCTCATTTTTTCAAAGTCTACTGTATTAACTTAATTAAAGACCATTGCTACAGCAATAACTAGGGATGTGACAATATGCATTTTTCATAAAAATATAGTCTTGAGCATAATTAAAATAGAGAATATTCCTAATATGAAAAATATATTCTTATTAAGAAAAAAAATTATTTTTTAATAGAACATATTCATTTTATGAATAAATACTATTATTCTTTTAAATTACTATAATTTTTTGTTATGAGATAATTCATGTAAGCAACAAATTTCCTAGTTACAGTACCTCTATAGGTACTGTTAGGATGTAGCCAATAGAAAATAAGAATGTAGCTATTTTAGTTGAAGAGACAATAGAAAATAAGAATGTGGGTATTTAAAAACAGCCGTGGGCCACCAAGACATGCTGAAATTATTGAAACATACAAGTAGACTTGAAAGTTAATGTGAATTTGTTGAAATCTGTTCACTGCAGTCAGTGTTCAATATAGAAGAGTTTTATAAATTATTATTACAAAATGTATTCTCATAATCTCATTTTATCCCTACAACTGTTCAATTTATTTTAGTTCAATGTAACGAAAATCTTTCAAATTTACCCATTTTATAAACTAAATATTACTGTGATAATTTCTTTAGACAATGTACACTACACATTGGATCCACATAACATGATTTAAGTTAATACGACTTATTTATATACTTCAAAGATTTTCATTACACCGAATCATGAGATTTCAAATGTGATTTAAAACTAGACACAGTTTTTATGAACTGTACAAAATTGCTACCAATCATAGCGAACTGTTAACAAATCACAGCGAATTGCTGTTATATTTTAACGAATCTTTACCAAGTTATAGCGAATTTTTACCAATTTATAGCGAATTTTTACCAGATTATAGCGAATTTTTTTATCAAATTATAGCGAATTGTTACCGATTTATAGCGAATCCCAACAAAACTTTGGCAAATATATTCCAAATTATATCAAAGCAAATCTCTACCAAGTTATAGTGAATCTATACCATGTTATAGCGAATCGCTACCAAATTATAGCGTATCTTTGGCAAAAATTGAGCGAGACATCAAAGCGCTTGCATCGAAACACCAGGCACAGAAAATCAGTGAGTGTTTCATTATTACTGTTATTATCATTAAAATGGAATATTTAGGCATTTATTCTATTACATTCCATCAGTCGATGCAATATTGATATACCACTATTAGACGCATTGCAACGGTATTTGATAATTTTAAAGGCGTAGTTTTGAGTTAGACATAAGTTTAAATTTCAACAAGGGTCGTTCAGACCGCAATTTTGTTCCTTTTTGTACTTAATCACATTTCTCCATATTGTCAATATTTTATAAAAGGAATAGTTACATGAATACTCTCAAAACCAGGAAATAAATCTTATTAATGTGGATGTTGTCTAATGAATATATTTTTAGTGTTTGAACTTACCTCATGGTTCGTTTTCTGACCATAGTTAGCTATTATATTCACAAAAATGAATGAAAATTTATGAAAATTTAACTGTGGATGGTAAAAGGTTCCTTTAAATAAAATGATACTTGAAAGAAAATAGTTGTTAAAAAAGTACTCATTTAAAGTTGGGTTAACATTTTTGTGTGTCACCCGTATACTAGACCAATCAGGTTATTATTATCAGGTGAAATGAAAAAGTATTTTTTCATACTGAAAATTTCGAAAATCACTTCTTTTGTTAATGAGCTACAGTCTCAATTTTACTCGAAGGTAATTCAGGTTGATTCTAGCATTACTTTGTACATTACTCAACAAATGGAACAAATAAATGTTTTGGCGGGAAAGACATGTCAAAACTTTTATAAAATGGAACTATAATTATCTATAACCTCATGATCAGAAAACACGTGATATAAGTACGTGAGTTTTATAAACTATCGCCAAACATCGATTCTAACAGTGCCTCAGTAACAAAGTTGAAACTAAGGAGACGAAACATGCTTAAGAAGGTGCTAGGACATTTCGCTACAGAACGTTTCGTTACTAGGACATTTCGTTACAGAACATTTTGTTACTAGGATATTTCGTTACTGAAGGTTTCGTTACAGAACGTTTCATTACAGAACGTTTCGTTACTAGGACGTTTCGGTACTAGGACGTTTCGTTACTTGGACATTTCGTTACAGGACGTTTCGTTGCTAGGACATTTCGTTACAGAACGTTTCGTTTCAGGACGTTTCGTTACTAGGACGTTTCGTTACTAAGATATTTCGTTGCAGGACGTTTCGTTGCTAGGACATTTCGTTACGGAACGTTTCGTTACTAGGAAATTTCGTTGCTAGGACATTTCGTTACTAGGACGAATGAACTTTTTTTTATCTGAAACGGGGTTGCAGACCATAATTAATTCAATCCCATACAGTATAAATATATATTTGGATCGTGGCCGTTCAATTCCACTACGGAAAGTTCCCCCGCGGAAAGTTCCACCAGGAAGATTCCACCGCGGAAGATTCCACCGGCGTTAAATGCCAGATGTGGAAAATTCCACCGTGGAAAATTCCACCATTTTGAAAAAATATACAAATGAACAGTATAGATAAATAGTTTATTTTAAAATGCATTTCTAAGTCTAGGTAATTGATAATTATAAAATTATGAATGAACAAATCTTCCTTTTAAATATAAAACAATTGATAATCCGGCCATCATATAGGCATTAAATATTTAACAGTTTAATCGTGACAGACTATGACGCTGGTATTTGAACACCAACTTGTGGCAACACTGCTAAATTTAGCTTCTTGAATCTATCAACAGAAACACTAAGTTCAGATTTTGATGTTTGATACAAAATAATTTTTTTAGGTTTCATTATTGAAAAGGTTAATATTAAGCAGCAATATGACAAGCATGTTTTTAGTGTTTATTTCAATTTAAATCAGAGACCTGCTGAACCGAATTTATATTAAGATGTTGCATATCAAAAGAAACTCTATACGTGTTATGATTTATATATCTTATGTGAGTTTTGAAGTTATGATTTTTATTCGTGTGTCTGTGGTTTCAGATCGAAGCTAGTTAATGTAGGCCTACCGCAATTTTCCTGCCAAATCCTATGTTCAAAATTTAGTTGAAACGCATTATATTCAAACTTTATTTTGTAATAGTTTCAATAGAGATTACTATACAGTTTCAGAAAGTTTCATCTTGGTAATTTTTCTTTTTATATTAAAATATGTCGATTATAATTAAACATTTTATTTCAGTACGTGTCAAATTTATTTTTTAATTCCACCTTTTATCGTCGCTGATTAAAATTGAAATATATATTGGTACATTTATATTACAAATAAAAGATCATTCTTAATTTCTTAATCTAACGGAATCGTAATTGTTGGTCACTGAAGCAGGGGAACTTTTTTGTTGCATTTACACTATTTAAATTTTTTCATAAATTTAATTGATTCATGTTTAAAAGACAGATTGATCTGTCTATTATTTCGTATGTTTTCCTTAGTTTTTATTTTAGGCCTTGACTTAACAAAACATATTCTTATAATTTCTTCCCTTTTTAACTAATAAAATGTTGCTCGGTTACCACCAAAAACACTTTTTTCTTTGAATCAGTTTTATTAAATTTTGTACCTTTTGTAAATGAAATCCAGCATTATGCGGTGGAATCTTCCGGCGGTGGAATATTCCGTGGTGGAACTTACCAGCGGTGGAACTTTCCCGGTGGAACTTTCCATGGTGGAATTTTCCGCGGGGGAATTTACCTAGAAGCATTTGGATGTATATTTTAAAAGTACGCTACACTGAACTAATTACTGGAAATTTTCGATTATATTAGAAAATAGTGTATAATAAATGAAATAAAAAGTTGAAGTGGTATATTTAATTGTAACACATAATTAATCATATAAAAAATAAGTTAAATTTAAAAATAACAGGTTCTTTTTTTCAGATACGTAATCTAATTTAGAATAATATTATCATATCTATTGGGTAAGTTCTGAGTTATCGGACTGTTCCACATTTTCAACCACTGAAGAAAAGTTAAATATAAATTATTTTATACTTTTTCTTATAATCATCGAAAAGGTGGAACTGTCCGATAATTCGAAACTTACTCTACCAAATAATTATCCATTTCACACTCTATAATTATAGTTATGCAATGAATTGATAATTACACAGGTTTACAAAAAAAATTACTCTGAGGCCAGAATGGGGGTTAAAGCATTAAACCCCAAAGGGATTTAAAACGCGCAGCGAGTGTGCAACTTGGCAAATCGGGTGGAAAAATGCAATGCAGTTTACATTATTTAGTTCAACTTCCACAGTCATTCATTTGTTTAAACGAGTTCAATGATATGTTAAAGTTATAATCAATTTTGGTATCACATCTATTACTTTGACTTCTCACCTTCACTCTTTAGTTGTTCTTCTCACCTTCACTCTTTAGTTGTTCTTCTCACCTTCACTCTTTAGTTGTCCTTCTCACCTTCACTCTTTATTGTTCTTCTCACCTTCACTCTTTAGTTGTTCTTCTCACTTTCACTCTTTAGTTGTTCTTCTCACTTTCACTCTTTAGTTGTCCTTCTCACCTTCACTCTTTAGTTGTTCTTCTCACCTTCACTCTTTAGTTGTCCTTCTCACCTTCACTCTATAGTTGTTCTTCTCACCTTCACTCTTTAGTTGTTCTTCTCACCTTCACTCTTTAGTTGTCCTTCTCACCTTCACTCTTTAGTTGTTCTTCTCACCTTCACTCTTTAGTTGTCCTTCTCACCTTCACTCTTTAGTTGTTCTTCTCACCTTCACTCTTTAGTTGTTCTTCTCACCTTCACTCTTTAGTTGTCCTTCTCACCTTCACTCTTTAGTTGTTCTTCTCACCTTCACTCTTTAGTTGTCCTTCTCACCTTCACTCTTTAGTTGTTCTTCTCACCTTCACTCTTTAGTTGTTCTTCTCACCTTCACTCTTTAGTTGTCCTTCTCACCTTCACTCTTTAGTTGTCCTTCTCACCTTCACTCTTTATTGTTCTTCTCACCTTCACTCTTTAGTTGTTCTTCTCACTTTCACTCTTTAGTTGTTCTTCTCACTTTCACTCTTTAGTTGTCCTTCTCACCTTCACTCTTTAGTTGTTCTTCTCACCTTCACTCTTTAGTTGTCCTTCTCACCTTCACTCTATAGTTGTTCTTCTCACCTTCACTCTTTAGTTGTCCTTCTCACCTTCACTCTTTAGTTGTTCTTCTCACCTTCACTCTTTAGTTGTTCTTCTCACCTTCACTCTTTAGTTGTCCTTCTCACCTTCACTCTTTAGTTGTCCTTCTCACCTTCACTCTTTAGTTGTTCTTCTCACCTTCACTCTTCAGTTGTCCTTCTCACCTTCACTCTTTAGTTGTTCTTCTCACCTTCACTCTTTAGTTGTCCTTCTCACCTTCACTCTGTAATTGTTCTTCTCACCTTCACTCTTTAGTTGTTCTTCTCACCTTAACTCTTTAGTTGTCCTTCTCACCTTCACTCTTTAGTTGTTCTTCTCACCTTCACTCTTTAGTAGTCCTTCTCACCTTCACTCTTTAATTGTCCTTCTCACCTTCACTCTTTAGTTGTCCTTCTCCTTTTTGATGTTTCACTTCGAGCAGCGCGTAACCCAATTTAACTCTGAAGGGCCGTACACACGTATTGTTTTTAAGTCTTTCCACCAGATTCTTTGCTAAGCTCCTCCTAGTTTTTCCACAAGAATATAAGAAAAAACGCTATAATTGTTATTTATTTCAGTTGGTTTTCATTATACCTGCAGGTATCATGATTCAAATGTCTCGTGGAAAAAGTAGGAGGAGCTTAGCAAAAAGTCAGGTGGAAAGACTTAAAACCTACGTGTGTAAGGCCCTTTATGCGTGGCTAAAAATCTTACTCTACAGGGTGTCCGACACTTTTGTTGCCAAACTTTAACATAAGGTTGCCTTCGTCGAAATAAACACTTTTTATTCCATGAAGGTATGGTCTAAAATGCTTAGTTAAAGAGTTACAAGGTTATGAGAGTAGTATCTGTACCATTTATTATTAGTCAACATTATTTTTTTTAATGTTGCGATATGAAACAAAACATTTTTAACAGTAATTATTATGAGCACAAGAAACATAATCTTATAATAGGTTACATGTTTACAAAATGTGTTCAATTTGCCACCTATTTGTTGCGATGCAAGCGTTCAAACGTTTTTCCCTCAAGGATTCGTGAAACTCCTGGTGTCTTTGCTCGCGTCCGCCAATCATTGGACAAACGATTGAACGCCTGCATCGCAACAAATGGGCGACAGTTTGAACACATATTGTAAACATGTAACCTAATTTATGATTATGTTTCTTGTGCTCATAATAATTACATTTGAAAATATTTTTTTCTTATCGCAACATTAAAAAAATGACGTTAACTAATAATGATAAATGGTGCAGATACTACTTTCATAACCTTGTAACTCTTTAACTAAGCATTTTAGACTATACCTTCATGGAATAAAAAGTGTTTATTTCGACGAATGCAACCTTATGTTAAAGTTTGGCAACAAAACTGTCGGACACCCTGTAGATCATATTTTATTCATTTTGTACAAAGAAAGGGGGTGTTTACTCAATCACCGTCATAGACAGTAAAACTACTTTTGTCCCGTAGCAACAGGTAAGTACTGTTAGAACTGTAGAGATTGTTCACCGGTAATGTTACCTGATGTTATTTGAAACTGTCATGATTATTACCTGGTAGTTTTAGAAACTCGAGAATTTTTAGAAACTGTTGAGATTGTTAACTGGTGAAAAAGAACGTTTGAAATTGATACTTTTGTATTATTATATGATAAAATATTTCGCATTATTAGCCCTAGTAAGCTAGCCCTCAAAAGTTACTCACTAACTTAGCCACTGGTTCACCTGAACCAGCTCTCACTAAAAATCTTAACGAATTGACTCTGATATTTTTTCTTCGTAAAAACCTTCATTTGATATTGACACATCAATCTTCCACGATGGAATTTTCCACATCTGGCTTATAACGCCGGTGGAATTTTCCGCAGGGGAACTTTCAGCGGTGGAATTTCCCGCCTATAAATTTATTATTATTTTTCCAAGAGGACTGGTGCATCCGCGCCAGGAGCCAGGTCACCATGAAGACTTAAGTCAATTATGATTAAATATTCAAATCCAAATATTACTAAATCTGTAAATCATAAATCTATTCATTCCACAAATTAAACTGAAACTTTTATATGCGTTAACAATCATTTTATTTCACAGTAATTATATTTAATAATGCATTTACACAATCATTGAACTCATGCAACGCTTTGGTCGATTTTGATTCTTTTTAATTGGGTGAGGTTGACAGTAAGGTTTAAAAATTTTGCTACACAAAATCCGTCTGGGACAGAAATTAAGAAACACTTTACCTTCTATCTGCATATTACTATAATTTTGGTATATTTATGTGTTTCAGGAGCTTGAAAGTGTTTCAGTGTAATGCACTTTAACTTAGAACTAGATAACGTGCATTCGGTAGAGCGCATACCTTCACCGCCGCTTTGATCCGATCTCCCACAAATTCTAATAGACTGGTAACTTGATAATGTCACACCAAGTTTCATGCAATACGGTTCAATACTTTTTGAGTTATTGAGTTATAAATGACCTTGACCTTTGATCGGATCGCTCCCAAAATTCTACCAGATGATTCCAGGACATTAACCAATCATCCAATCAAATTTCAGACAATTTGGTTGAATACTTTTTGAGTTATTGAGTTATAAATGGCCTTGAGCTTGATCTATCACCTTTGACACGATTGCTCCCAAAATCTAACAAAAAGGTTCATGTATATTGAGATGAACCATACTTTTTGAGATATAAATGACAATAACCTTGACCTTTGACCGGGTCGCTCCCAAAATTCTACCAGAAGGTCACTAAACATTGACCAATCGTTTCACCAAATTTCAAGCAATTTGGTTGAATACTTTTTCAGTTATGCAAATAACAAGATGATAAATAAATAAATGCCGGGTAAAATATAACCTTACGCAAATTTGCGAAGGTAATAAGTCTACTGAAATTATTCTCATTTTGGCGATAACATACGAGATATCTAATTCAAATTTGCAGGTAATCAATAATTTAATGACAATGGTTCATAACAGCGATGTAACGTTGATGATTATATTTTTATTATACCATTTATTTAACGTGACTTCGGGCTACATCTTTCTAGCAAATGATTCTGATCCACCGTAGATTGTGAGGGTTGGAGTTGAACCTTGTTGAGAACCAAGGATGGAGCAACAGCAATGATCCAGTAAATAACTTCGGAATATTTCTGTAAGTGAAATATTACATAAACAGCAGCTTTTAACATGGAGAAGGAATGAGCTTCTTTTGGAAAAAATTATAAGTAAAAAAAATAAATCGAAAGATCGTCAATTATTGTCCATTACGGTAAATATTGAAAGGCGGAATTGTTCAAAATAACGATTGAATTTTATATAGGATAGATGATCCTTTGATATTCGATTATCACTTCAGCGAGTCTGTTTTTGGACAATCTAGGCTTCGGAAAATTCGTTTTCGGCAAATCCGACTGATGCCATCAGATTCACAGGTATTGCCTGGATACAGGAATAATAACATCAAGAATATGGAGAGGTGGGTGACAGTGCATGACTTTCGTGATACTCACAGTAATTTAAAGCCATAATAATCGAGGATTGATTTCCAGTGATGCTGTTTCTGGTTTGAAATATCTGTAATTTAATAGGAAGTTTCAGGATTTCGAATGATTTTTTTCGCCTGTACTTACCAATTTTATTGAATAATTTTTTAACAGTGTGCAGATTATTTTTAAACGCTAAAATGATGTCATTGAAAGAGATTACTTCTCTCGTTGTAATTTTGTTCATCAAGTTCACTTCCGGTTTGATTTCTGAGCAGACATGGGTATCAGCTGAAGTCAATTCGAATATATACGACGATACCTTAGTTAGACTGGAGATTTACTACATGAACAGCATAGTGCTTTGCACCGGTTTGACCAATTCCTTCGACTGGGCGTACACAAGTTGCTATTCTACCTCAGAGAAGAAGTGTTCTATCTGGGGTATTGGATCCTACACTCATGGTCATACCTTCAGGGAGCCCCAACACTCCAGTCAAGAAAGATGCTTCACACACAAAGAGAGTTTTGGTTGGTATTTACAATTATACATATATGTAGTGGCCAATTCAACTTTCTAAAATCTTATTATGTAAGCGAATATTCAATCACAAGTATTCAATATTATACAATGATTTGTAATTAAATGAGAAATTCCATTCATTAATCAACTATTTGCATGCAGCGATTATTGTTGAGTATTCCTATTGGTGGGCGATGATCGCAACAATTGCTGCATGCAAAACGTACCTTTACAATGGATGTGATTTCACGAAAAGCAATTTAAAGACAAAATCTCTAAAATATATGAGTGACACATCTTAGGTTAGAAATTATATGGTTACTGCCACTAAGAATATAGTTTCAAAAAATATTGTTACCTGCGGATATGTTTTTAACGATATTGGTGCTAAGCTTACTTGCTCACTGATTGGCTAGTGAGGTTCACAAATAAGAGTATCCTCGAACTCCCGTACCATGTCATTAAATAATCATGAAGTATGCAGAAAAACAAACCAGCGGTACAACAAACTACATTACAGTCATCTATGTTGAGAGTTACAAAGTTTCTATTATTTGAAAAGCAATTTAATTCAACTAAAACTATTTACAAAAAAGAGGAGCCGACAGGGTGTGGCTCCGCCCTCCCCTCATTGCCAACCAATCAGAGAAGTGTTTTCGTATAAGTCAATATTCGTAAAAAACATATATCATGGAACACATTATCGATACAAACGTATGCAGTAGAGACAGTATCTAAAATACCTTATGCGTTGTTTACTATATTTTTTAAATTTTAGATGGAAGAAACATAACCTTATTGGGCACACCGGAATATATTCACAAATCTTCAAATAAAATACAGTGATAGTGTTATATTTAGCTCACTGTCACTAAACATATATAAACCATTGCTAATTTTTTGACATATCTCTCAGTGACCTGTCCTGTCGACTTTCACGAGATCTCCCTAGGTTGCATTCACGCCACACCAGACAGTTACGACAACGAAGGATCTGCCGAAACTCACTGCAAATCACTTGGATCTTCTCTCTTGTCAGTGAAATCTGAAGCAGAGTATCAGGAGCTGCAGACTCAGTTTCCTTTGGTGCCAGGATTTCGTAAGTATCATTCAGCTTCAAGATGCTTAAAAGATTGTAAAAAGAGATTAATCTAATTCACACTCAGTGAAATTTTTATGAACCCAGGTGTTTCGAGTTCACCCTATGGATTTGTCTCCCGCGACACTCTTTAGTGCATCAAACTATAGTTTGGTTGCACTTAGAATCGAAAGAGCATTAGTTCGTTGCACTTAAGTGTCTCAAATGTTCCTTTGCTAAATTGATGAGAATAACTTCCTCATCATTTTAACAAACTTATAGATGAGACACTAAAGTGCATCGCTTTGGGGATAAAGCCATAGGGTTTATAATTGACAGATCTTTTTCGATTGTCGAGAATCCACTGTAAATGTTGATTTGAGTAAAAATATAATTTCAGACATTATCGTTGAATTTTTTTGTTAGGAATGTCCGATAAATGGCGACAAACAAAAATGATTTGAAATTAGAATTAAATATTTCAATTGAATTTTCCTCGAATCATTCATTAATTGTCGAATATGTTTAATTTTCAGTCAATGTATTGAATGGATTGATAGCAATATATAAAAGCTAGATGATGAATTTATCATTTATTATAGTGACCACTTACCCCTGGCAACAAGGATTTATTCCTGGGATATTAAGGGAATATCCCAGGAATAATGCTTGCTACCTGGGACAGCCGATGATCGACGATTTTTGTTTTCTGACTGTTGCAGAGTTTCTTTTTAGTAAATCCTGACTTCTGATGAAGCTCTATGCCTAATTATTCTTCAATTATTGCAGCTTTGTACCCCTCGGTTAATCTGAAGAAGGGCTCAGATGGCGCTTGGATTTGGCAAGGAACTGGTGTAGAGTTGTCAGCAACTTCAGGTCTCTGGGGTGATGGTGAACCGGAGGATGGGTATTTTTGTGGCTACGTTAGAACGAGTGATGACTACAAACTGCACTCGTATCGCTGCAATGCAGTCGATAAGATTCTCTGCTTCATTCGAGGTACGTCTCAATTACGTCTCTGTTGCACACAGGGGTTTCGAGTTCACCTGTGGCTTTGTCTCTAAAGAGACACACTTTAGTGCATCAAACAATAGTTTCGATGCATTAAAGTGCATCAGTTCGATGCACATTAGTGTCTTAGCTATAAGTTTGTTAAAATGATGAGTAACTTTTTCTTCCCTCATTCATTTCCTCATCCTTTTAACAAACTTATAGTTAAGACACTAAAGTGCATCGAACTGATGTACTATAGTGTCTCGCTTTAGTGACAAAGCAATATAGGGTGAACTCGAAACACATGGGTGCATTAGAATTTCTCTGAGTGTGGGACAGTTTTTGGCTAACTATAGTATAAGTGTATATGTATATAATACGTATTGTAATTGTGACCATTCTGATATAAAAAGGAATTCTAATTCTTTATATTATTAGAGTAAGTTGTTTCTTGATAAAGGTGGATTTTACATTTTTATATAATGCATTTCTTAACAAATTGAGTTTAACATACAACTTTCCAAATAAATTATCTGATTTGAACTTATTTTATTAATAAATATAATTATACTAGTTCATGAAAGAAGCTACGAACTGAGATTTAACATAATTTTCATTTTATTTCAGCATGAGGGGACAGTAACGCGGGTTACTAACAAAAATGGAGAAATTATGAATTACATTAGAATGGTCAAGATGGTCCAATTTAATTTAGTATTGGAAACGAAAATTAAAAATTATGGATATAGATTTTTAAATTGAACAGAAACCTCGGGAGATTATTCTGAATTAGATCCATGATTGAATTTACCTAATTTACAGTTCAGTAAAATACATAATAACTACTCATTACTGATAAAAGCACCTATTTCAAGTAGTATATCCTCAGTAAACGTAAGTTAATTATTAATACTTCATGCACAAATCTTGTTAAGTTATTCGGTCTGATATTTGAATGAGTGATGTAACGATACCATTTGTCAATTGGATTAGAGGCAGACCCCGCTTTAAGTAGACCCCGCTTTTATATCACAGGACGTCTTAAATAGCAGGGTCTGCCGTACTGGTGTTTGCACATCTTCCTCCCACTTATGAGTTTTAAGATAAAATATTAATTTAAACATATGCACATTGAAAAAAATGTGTTTGATCATTAGTTTAAAAAATTTAAATTCAATACTTTTCTAAGGTACAGGTTTTCTCTTTGGATTTTTAATGGAAATATGTATAAAGTTCTTTTTTAAATGAAAAAATAGTGGTATCGAATCCTCTGTCAATGATAGGACATGCATCTATTACTACTTGAAAATGACTGAAAAAAGGAGTAACATATGGTGAGAAAATGCGAACGCCACGTGCGACTCACAGGTTTCTCCTGTGGGTCACGTTTTTTTAAGTATTTCTATCTTTATCATAATTTTTGATAATTTGACACTAGCAGTAGGTTAAAGAAGCCATTTTAAGACGTTTTTTATGGATACCAATTGTTGTGAAAACTCTTCGTTTTCGAGATATAGCGCAATTAATTTTCCGATAGGTTAGGTTATGACCGTTATGTTTGGGGGTCTGGAAAGGTACAGTTGCCGTTTATTTCAGATATAAAATCACAAATAGGTATAAAGGGGGACGTGCCGCCAAAAACACCCTGGCAGGTCATTAAACAATCATGATGTGTGCAGTACAACAAATCAGCGGATACAGTGAACTGCATTAACGGTTTCATGTCACAAAAATTTAAAAGATTTATGTATTTTGAAATGTGCATTTTAATATTATACCATGAGAATACTATTAGAATACGCTAATCACACTCAAATAATATAAATGTGACCCACAGGTTGCGATCAAGTACGGTTCACATTAGCTAACTAGTTTAAAAATTAAAATAAAATGCTCACTTATACATTAAATATATTACTTTTATTGAGTAATAGGAAGTAAATGATATTCGTGAATGCGAATCTGTAAACAAAATTGCTAAAATTTGATTAAAACTTTGTTTATTCAAGGAAATGTGACCCACACACGAGAAACCTCCTGTGAGTCTCACGTGGCGTTCGCATTTTGTCCCCGTATACTTATGAAAAAAAGTTTGACGTTCACTTAATATTACTTATACTGAAATCATTCACGTTTTATCTTTTTAATATCGATAACCTTATTAACTATTTTCACATTTTTCTTAATGTAATAATATATATTGAATCTTGTGTGTCAGTGTGTGTGAATGATTAAAAAAATATATCATTAAATTAAAAAAATATGATTAATATTATACTATTAATATAGATTTAAGTTACTTTCGTCATTATTATTATTGGTCTTAGATTATTTAGCATTTACATTAAAGTATAAAACTGAAAGTTGTTTTATTTTCAAATAAAATGTGAGTATATAGCTATATCAAAGTAACGTACCAGCTAGGGAAAGTGACGAAAAGGGACACAAGCACCGGTGGTTGCACTCACGGATGGAAGAGGAAAATGAAGAGGTGACAGTAAATGAAGACTTTTCTTAATATAATAGGGAGCATAACCCTAATAGTATCCTCTAAAACTGTAAGTTTGCGGTAATAAAGTTTGAATATGGGAAAAAACACTCTCCATAATCCAAATTACATCAGTGCGGTCGGAAGACATCGGCATATAGAACACCGGGAGGCTCATAGATGAATATTTTGAGATAAGAGGAGGGGAGGGGGGTCTAAATATAAATATAATAGGATCTATTAGTCAATATACACGCACCCACATCATCTTTGTGATTAAATAAGAAATCCAAAGGAAGAGTGAATAAAGCACGAATATCAATGGAGTAAGACATCCAATGGAAGAGGGAATACTGTTTTTGCATTCGATTCAACTGATAATCCTTCGTTGATTTGAAACATATACAATAATTTCTTGATGTTCCAAGAGCATTTCTTCATGTAACAAAAGGGAATATACATTTATTAAATTACTGATCAGAGATATTGAAAAAGTTCCAGGGATGTTCAAAAGTATTTCTTATGAAGTAGCATTTTCCTTTCGATTCTTGGACATTCTCTTATTGATTCGAAAACAATACCATATAGATACCATAGATTCCAATTTTTCCAAAGATATTCTTTCGTTTTCGTTTTGGGAACACTATTCTACGTTACTATATTGATAACTCAGGGGATATTTTAAGGACATTCAGATACAATTCTCTTTGAATATCCTCAGAGGATATCTGTTCGAAGGTTTTAGGAAATTTTGGTCTTGGGAAAATTTGGTCTCTGAATATTCGGTCTCAGGTATAAATATTCTGGTATTCGGGTCACTGGTCTTGGTATGAAATTTAATTCTTTTAATTCTTCTAGTTTAAAACTTCATTTCATTTTATGCTTAATTTATAGGGCATTTAGGATTTGTATTAATATAACCTTGTTTATAAATGAGTTGTCTTATCTTCAGAGCTGGGCGTTCCGCACGAATGTTCGCGAACCTTTATTCGCAAACCGGTTCGGACTGGAAAATGGGTTCGGACATTCGGATTCGGAACCTCTTCAAAAACGGTTCGGACTTCAGTGTTCGGAACGTCTTTTTCGCAAGTCCGAACCTCCGTACCCGGGGAAAACTGACCTGTTCATTTAATTATTTTACGTTCTGAACATGTACCGTACCTCTCGGCTACTATTATATACCTAGGTTTCTGCTTAACACTGAAGCGAAGAACATGCGTCTTTCCCCACTCTTCCTCCATTACATTATTCATTCTTTCTTGAATAGCGGTAAGTTTTATAATAATCTTAACAAGTTAATTCTTTAATAACGGATTATGTTCCCTCAAATCTCAATCAAAATTGCTTGAAATATGTAGAACTATAGGTAAGGTTATAAACGTATATATTAGGTAACATTACATAACACCCTACCCTAGTACCTTAGCCGTTGGCTAACCAGTCCTCATGAAAAATAATAATAACTTAAATTCAAGACCGATTTTAAAGCTGTCTTTTCAATCGTTTAATTTTTCGCATAAATACATACGATTAGACAAAAACGAAGGTGATAAATGGTAATATACTCAAATTATGAGCATTTATTCAAATCTATAATAATATTAGGAATATACCAGAGATCTTTCCAGGCATTAGATGCAAGAGTGTTTTTCAGTACATAAGGGTGAATATTTCACTATAATCAGTTAACTGTAACTCTTATAGCGGCTTAGAGAGATCAAATATATGCGAAAATAATTGCGCACATAAAGCTTCGTACAATAACATCTTATAAATATTTGTTTCTTGTCTTAGCTTGTTACTTTTATTTTGAATGATAATTTTTTCTTTTGCTTTTACTAATGTATGAGTAAATATCAAATGAAGGTTTTTAAAAGAGAATATATTGAAATGACTAAAATAAGCAAACTTTTGACGGGTAAGTAGGTTGGCTGAACAGATAATTTAAGATCAAGTATTCGGCTATTCGCTTTAAAATTGAATTGATTATAATTTATATATAGGTATTATAATATTATATGTATATAAGTTTTAATATAACTTAGAGAAATATTCACAATAATCTTCACTGTTTGACCTTTCTAATATATTGAATAGAAGAAAAAGTTAAGTAAATAGAGTATTGGAATACCGTACAACGTATTGTATCTATAGTACTATTAGTACTTTCATATATCAAACAAAATGCAAAAAGTTTTTATATCATCAGTTCTTTAGATAGAATTAAATTGATCAAAAATGTTGTAATATGAATGAAAATTTGAAAACTAATAGTAAAAACTTAATAATTATTTAATTAGATAATTGGATACTTCAATATGGATACATTGTCTTGAATTGTTATGACGACAGAGTTGGTCTTAATTTTTCTTTGCATGAAATTCGGAGGTCAGAAGAAAATTCAGAATAACAACTTAAACTACGTATTGGAGTGGAGACTGGAGGGGAACTAGTTATCTTAGGGGATATTTAAAAAAGTTCACCATAAAATAATAGATAGTATGATTAGGAAGACATTTAATAATATTTATCCTTCTAAACTAACTTGCTCTAGTTCCTAGGAGAACAGTTTTTTCTTACTTAGAATATTTAGATAATTATTCCTAGTTTTTTATGTCCTCAAACCTCTTTAATTAGTAAGTTTTATCCACAGATCGACCCTAAAATCATTATTAGTTCTTCTAACTCAATTAGATATATACAGGTTTGTTGTTGATCTCCTTGTTAGAAAAACACATATAGTTTTTTGCTAACGTGAAACATTTTGGTATTCATGATACCTGCAGGTATCATGGATACCAACTAAAATAGATAATAATTATATCGTATTTTTTCTTATTTTCTCGTGGAAAAAGTAGGAGGAGCTTAGCAAAAAGTCTGGTGGAAAGACTTTTGTACACTAGCGGTTGCCCGTGCAAAATGCACGGAAACGTTCTTATAATATTTATATTTATATATTATTTAAAATTTATGGACGTTTCTTATTGATTTCAGCATTACACATCTCATTTTCCATTACATTTCACATTAGTTAGGTACCAGTGAATTGAAATTTTTTGCCCCGTGACGTCATCAATTTGTGTAGATTCGTAGAATGATATCGTATAAATCATAAATTATTATTATATAAGATAGTATATAAATTACTTCAAATTACAAAACATTATTCAAATAATCACCTTATGAATAGTAAAATATGTAGGTAGCTACATCGATTATTTCAAAGATTGATATAATTACATAATTATAAATAGGTATCAGTAGAAAATAAATAATTATGTACCTATAACAACCCATATTTATTAATATTGAATATTCTAATGAACATCTAAATTCCATAGGAATATATATGATATATTTATTCTGGGTCTAGGATATTTCGTCCACGGACATTTCGCCCACGGACAATTCGTCCACGGACATTTCGTCCACGGACTATTCGTCCACGGACATTTCGTCCACGAATTGCTTTATTTTCTATTTTAAAGTGTATATGTGCTGTATTTCACTATATTTTTCGCTATTATATTAATAGCCAGTTATTATTATAGTGAATTATTCCCAACCATTTCATATGAACACATAAAAAAATGTTTACTTATCGATTGCAGTTATGAAATTAGACATGATGAACGGTTTTACTGTATTTTTAAATTATATACCTCCTTTAATATTTTGCATTAGTTAATGAGTTATGAGTATATAAAATATGGAACTGAAAAAACAGTATACTAACAAGACTAAATGTTCGGAAAGGTAAGAAAGAGAATGAAATAATTACAATAGATGTAAATAATAATGATATATATGGTTTTATTATGAGTTCGAAAATATGAAACAGTCTGATAGCATGGACGTTTTTACGTTTGAATAAATAAAGGCAACACTAAAAAGTACCAATATCTACTTAATTCTTTTATAACATAATTCATTACCAATCACTTTGTTAGTAGTATATTATGTACTATCAGAGAAAAGAGTCTCCGCATGATGTGTATACATGCTGTATATCTCACATCACAGTTTCCTAATTTTCTATTATTTTCAAATCTTGCATATTTATCGTCGAATACACAGACCAAATTTAAAATATCTACAAGCATTACAAATTTACAATTAGTATTGTTAATTTTGGAAATAAAAAAAATAGTAAATTGTCATAAATTCATTAGGTACGGATACACTTTTCTTCGACTGTACATGTATCATGTATGTATTTTATTTAATCACAGTTAAAAATAATGTGTCATGAAAAACTAATTTCTGTACCAATATTGCTTCTAATAACCTAATCTGAGTAATAATATTGGTGTTCATTGTAATTATTATTATTATGTTATTTTCAATATTCATATACTCTAATAACTTCGAAACATGCCTCGTTATTATTACAGATTTTATAAGATCAATGTGAAGTAAAAGCGATTACTGCCTGCATATCATTAAATAAAGTATTCAGTTTTATTATTTCACTGTTGCCGGCTAGCAGGAGCATGAGAAGAAGATTGCAATAAGAATTAAGGCAAATACTATAAATTTCTAATTGCCATAAAAAAGGGTGTTTTCTACTTTCATATTGCATAATATATATAAATAATGCTCAATATAAAATTTATACACAATATAAATAATAAATATAATACAAAATAAAGCATTTCGTAGACGAATTGTCCGTGGACGAAATGTCCGTTGGACGAAATGTCCGTGGACGAAATGTCCGTGGACGAATTGTCCGTGGACGAAATGTCCGTGCGCGGGATAACTGTAGTGCTATGCTAAAAAATTGAAAGTAGCGTTAACAAATAAGATATATGGGAAAACATTGTCAACAATCCAAATTACATCAATTCGGAAGGCAGCAGATAGCAGGTGAGGGCGAAAGCAGCACTTAGTGCTCTTTTGGCACTGAGAGTAGCACTGGTGCCCAGGAGAGAGTTCTAGGTAAATTGCTCGAAAAATATTGCTCGAAGTATATTGCTCGAAATACATTGCTCTAAATACATTTGATCTAATAAACAATTGCTCGAATGAACCATTGATCGAATGAACAATTGCTCGAAATACAATTGCTCTAATGAACAATTGCTCGAACGAACCATTGATCGGATGATCCAATTGTTCACACTCGAGTTAATTCATGTCAGTTAATCTGGAAGTTACATCATTTTGAATAGCTTCACCTAACCATCCTTGTTTTTACATAGTAATTTATAATAACTGTATTTCATTTTTTCATCTCTATTTGCTGTCAATCATTGTATTATTATTTTTAAATCTTTCCTCCTCCTGTTATTATTAAGGAATAGGAATTACTGCATCAATTTTGAGTTGTACAATTTTCGTTTTTACAGTCAGTCAATCGATCCTCGGGGCTCCGACGAGATATTGTAAGGGCTAGGTTAAGGTTGTTAGGTTTTAGCAACTCTGGCTACGGGAACTGCCAATCCCAGGAAGGAGCATGGTTGTTCCCGAGACATTTAGCATGAGTTCTGTATTTGTGCCCACTTGCTTTTTATAAATTTCCCATTTAGGTAGTCCATATCTTGTCGACTTAATTAAGCAATTAATTATTCAAAATTTGATTATTTCAGCAACTGATCACTCCAGCAATTGTTCATTCGGTAAATTATCGAAAATCAGTTAATCTCGAAGTGGGATCACTTCCATTAGCTGCACCTAACCTTTCTAATTAGTAAATAAGATAGTCAAGAAATAAAATTGAAATATTAAAAGAAATAGAAATTAGGATATGAATCATGATTACGAGTAGGTGATTATCAGTCGCTTGTTTTTCAATAAATGTTACTCAAGTGGTGAGTCAGTGGCCAAAATAATATCGCGTCTTGCGGGACGCTAAAATCCTTATTTTTGGGTCACGTGACTGACAATCTAGTCAGTTTAATGGAGAAATGATATAACTGAAACAAAATTTAATGGAGAAAAGATATAACTGAAACAAAATAAGGGATTACACCGTCTTCCTTAGCGTCCTGCAATCGCTGCAACACTTCCTCTCTCTAGAGTAGTTTATCATAACTCTATGATGTTACCCCTCAAGACGTAAACCACGGAGGATTCTGAAATCTTCTTCAATCAGACATTCAGAATGGTTTAAATTGAAAAATAATGCAATACAACTTTTTATGCAGGGGTCATATATTCAATAATTAACTAGATTAAAATTATCAACGAGATTATAAAGTGGGCGGATGTAGGTATGGAGGGAGAGATGGATGTGAAAATAAAAATAAATCCAATTTTTTTGTGCTTGATAATATTTCTCTTTTGAAATATACATTCGCAGTGTTTATTTACCGAAAAAGAGTCATCTGTTCTTAAATAAAATAAATCAAAGGACAAGGGGGAGTTGTATGGTGTTTTTTTGTTGGTGGGACTTGATGAAAATTGATTTGAAATACAAAAAAAAAATGTATTCAAGAATGTATATCAGAATTTTTTCAGTAATGGGATACATTTACTGTTTTTGAAGTAATTTTTGGAAAAAATGGAAGGAATCAGGACTCGGCGTCCACAACGTAGATACTGGATAATCCAATATTTCGGGGCAGGGAGGTCGTAGTAGGAAACGAAGAAATTGCATGGGATGGGGAGCCTCGTACCGTAATTTCTGTTGCGTTTTAAGAAAAAATGTGATCAATAAAATGGGTGGCGGAGGATCAAATTTTAGAAAAAAGTACTATTATCACCATTGAGTCCGGGTTGGTATCAACACTTCACAGAAATTCAATCCAGGCTCATATTCGATAGGAAAATCAAAGGCGCATTGCTCAAATTCGGTGAAGCGGAATTTTCTGAATTACGAACACGGTGTGTCTCGAGGTCCCATCTATAACATACGTAAGAAGCTAAAAGATCATACTGACAGATTTTGAAAAAAAGTGGGAAAAAGTATATTGGTTCCGCTTTGGATAGTCCTGGGGGTCGCATTTTGGTCATTTTTGAAAATGGTTGCGATGAAAAGTTATCCTCTCAAGCATTTAAACATTAAATTTCTGTATCCAAGATAGCATAATTTTGTATTTAATTAGAAGAAAAGAAAATATATTTAAGTCTTCCTGAGAATGATTTTCAGATGGAATCCAAAACCTTGAAGAAATGGTGACATTTTTAATTACTACCCCTGTTTTTCTGTTTATAATTATAATTCAGTTTCCAAGTAACAAATCTATTGTTGAAACAAAATAGCACCGATTGATAGATTATTATCCGGTGAGATGATAAAGTATGTTTCATACTGAAAATTTCGAATGGAAATCATATATTTTGTTAAGGAGACCGTACTTGGTTTTTGAAAATATGTTTATTAATGAAGCTACGGTTCTGAAATTTAGTAGCCTAATATAAAATTGAAATCTCCATCGTTTTTGTTCGTGACATTTTTTCGATTAGACCAATAGAAAACGAGTTATTCGAATTTCGAACGTGTTTCGAATTTTTTTTCAAAAACATACAACTTGTACAATTTTGAACCTACGGCTTTGGATTATCTACAAAAATTATCTACGTTCGAAATTCGAATAACTCGTTTTCTATTGGTCTAATCAAAACAATGTCAAGAATAAAACGAAGGAGATTTCAATTTTATATTAGGCTTATAAATTCAGAACCGTAGCTTCATTAATAAACATATTTTCAAAAACCAAGTACGGTCTCCTTAACAAAAGATATGTAGAGATTATCTACAAAATGGTTTCCTTTGAATTTCGATTTTCAAATTGGTTATCGGAATAAAAAATGGGAAAACATAAATAAATGGATTTTTTTAATTCAAAATTCAAAGGAAATCGTTTTGTAGAAAATTCTCTTGAAAATCGAATTAAAAAAAATCAATGCCGTAGCTTCAAAACTGTAATGGCTGTATGTTTCTGAATACCAATATTTGTAGCTTTTTTTTAAGTACTAGAAAATACCGTTCAAAGTTTGATAATCTGACAAGTAGCATCCTACTCGTTTGAGGTGTAGCGGGTATTTGAGATATATTCCTTTACCTGCCTTAGTGTGTGTGCTATTAGAAGCACGTTAGATACCAAATATAACAACATAATTAATTATTACGAATTATAATTGGCTGAGAGATCCTAACACCCGCGTCGCCCCCTCCCTTTCTCTCTCTACCCAGGGGGTTAGAGTTAAACTAGAGCTCTGATATTTCACACAAACAATAAAAAGGTTATTGGACAACTATTTACGCAATAAATATATGATAAAATCATGCGATTTTCCCGTGTACGGTCCTCTTAATGAGCTAATGTATAATATCAATGTTATTCGAAACTAAATCAGGTTGATTCCGGCATTACTTTGTACTTTTGTCAAGAAATAGAATGAGTACCTATATGTTATTGCGTGAGAGACATGTCAAAACTTTTATAATATGAAACTAAAATTATCTCTAACCTCATGATCAGTAAAATAGGAATTCTCATCATTACCACTAATTCCAAACTTATATTCCGAAAAAATGATGTTATATAAAAAGTCGCCAGACATCGATTATAATAGTGAAATAGACTCAGTAACAAGGTTGAAACCAAGGAGACGAAACATGCTTAAAAACAGTTCTTAACTAGTTAAGTAAAAGTATCTTGAATTTTTTTCAGCAATGTCACCACCATTGACAAAACAGTTTGGTCGCGACAGAAGAGGATGAGATTCAGATTCACACTACCGTTAAAAACAAAGTGCAGTGCAATTAGCGCTGTTATTCGCTGATTGGTGCAATCTAATTTGCTTAATTAAGAATATATAAAGCCTGTTTCCTATCTCAGTTGATTTTATATTACCAAACATCCAGGTAACGGAGAGCCAAAGCTCAACAGGTACAAGAGGATAAAGAACGATAGTAGGAGCTCCAGAGTGTGTACTTTAACAGAAGAAAATTAGAGTCATATATTACGGATGGATAGAACAACACCATAAAAATTGAAACCTTTAAGAGAAAGAGTAGTTTGGATAGGTATCATGATTACGAGTGGAATATAAGTCAATAATTTTTTATTAAATGTTACCCCTGAAGACGGATAGCACGAAGACTTCCGAAAGTTTGGGAAATTAATTCACTATAAAATCTATACCTTTTACAGTTTTATTTGATCCAAATGAAATAGAACTTGACCCAAGTGAAATTGAATTTGATCAAAAAAATTTAATTTGATCCTATTGAACAGAAAATAAACTAATCCAAAAAATATCCGAAAAAACATGGAAAAATCCGGGAAAATAATTCTGATAACTAAAAATTCGGATTTGATATTTTCTGCTTTCTGTTTTTTTTTATTTTTGTTATTCGACTTAGTCTTTTCTGAATTCTTCCGGTTCTGTTTTTTCTATTTTTCTGTTAACCAGATTTTTTGGTTATTTGGATTTATTTCTGTTATCTGGACAATTTATTTTGGTCATCATGCATGGAATTAAATTGTTCCTTAAATTTTATAGCTTAACATTTTGTATGCAATTAAATGACCAACCAACAAGCAAACAAATACACATCCAGATAAGTTCCGTATTTAAAAAATATAGATTAAAAAGTACTGATAATGGTCACCGGTGATTGGGTAATGTAAACGGCGGGTTTTCAGTATCATATATTACCGTATTTTTTATTTGTAATTACTATCGACGGAAAAACTGATTTAGTCAATTACTGCTAATTGAGGTGAAATCCTAGAGGGTCAGGCTAAAATAAATATTTAAACAATTAATTATGTACTTGTACATTAATTATTGTGTATCTGTATCTTGCTTACTTTCGCTAGTAACAAATATGACAATAAATTGTCTGGAAAATATCATTAATTATTGAATAGAAAAATATCAGAAATAGAAGCTACAATTGGTGAAAACGACTCCTAAATTTGCAAACTAAATATTTTCCAAATAGATAAAATATCAGAAGATTGGAGGTGCTGGAAGACATTTTTAAAAGTCACGCCATAATAAAGAAGAACTTCAATTGTCTTGCTTGCGATAAAGAATGCAGAATTGCGAAATTAAAGAATAAAAAATTAAAGCTATATAAATACTTAAAAATTTACTAGCAACCTACAAAAGTGTGTCTGACCCTCCAGACAAGCTGTTATAGGAATTTACCCTAATTAATTAATTATATATAATTTTTGAAGTATCGGAATAATGAAATATTCAATTTTAAATTGATCAAATATTCAATTTCTAATTGTTCAAACTAAATTTCATTTGGATCAAATTGAAATTCACTTGGATTAAATTCTATTTCAATTGAATCCAATTCAATTTCACTTGGACCAAATTCAATTTCACTTGGATCAAATTTTCAGAAACCATTATGGAGATCTGTGTGTTATCGCTCGCAGAGTCTTCATCTGGAAGACGTTTGTGGTTAATGGAAGAGAAGAGAGTGGCGTGCCATGGGCCTCGTACTGTTGTCATTTGAATTTATTTTCCCCAGAGAAGAGCATATACCGAACCTGATCCAATTCATTGAATATTATTTTTTATTAATAGTTTGCAGATCTTTTTAAACACTACAATGATGACATTGAAAAGGGTTACTGTCTTAGTAATTATTTCCTTCGTCAAGTTCAGCTACGGTTTGATTTCTGAGCAAAAATGGTTATCAGCTGAAGTAAATTCAACTATATACGACGATACCTCAGTTAGACTTGAGATTTACTACGTGAACAGCATTGTACTCTGCTCCGGTTTAACCACTTCCTTCGACTGGGCGTACACAAGTTGCTTCTCTACCTCAGAGAAGAAGTGTTCTATCTGGGGTTTTGGATCCTTCACTCATGGCTATACCTTCAGGGCACCCCAAAACTCCAGTCAAGAAAGTTGCTTCACACATCGAGAGACTTTTGGTAAGTATATATACTTAGAATAGTCGATATGATTTTCTATAATCATTCATGTTATGTGAGCGAATATTCGATCAAAAGCTTCCATTATTAAACAATGATTGATAGTAATTTGAGAAATTCCATTGATTACAATTGATGAGAGACAAAATCTCCAGATTACATTCACATGCCTTTCACAAATGATAGTGCTATATATTATTATTAACACTAATGAATTTGACTATCAGAATGAACGGGAAGGTTTGACTGTGTGTTAAAAACACATGTCTTATTTATAAACCTACGGTACTGTATTTTTTACAAGTTGTTAGTACATATACTTAACTAAAGTGTTCCAAATTTCAAGTAAAATTATTGAACATATAAGGAGAAATAAATACATAGGTTTATAAGACATTGGCAACTGAAAGAGCATAGTTGTGATTGGGCGGAGTGTGACCCAATAACTGCTTGAGCTTGTGTGTGTACCCCATGAAAACGTGGACAGATGTGTGCTTATATGCCGATCAAACTGTAATTCTACGTTGTCACACATCACCACTGTATAATTGTTTTCCTAATTTACGTGATTTATGCTGATTTACGTTAATATGTAAATATTTTTTAACTTTTAAATACAAAAATATATTTCGTATTTATGTAGGGTCAAAGTCAAGAAAGGCCGGTAAATTTAAAGGAATGATATGAAAGATATAAAGTAATTTAAAATTGATGTGCCTAGAAAACACACGTCAAACTCATTAGGGTTAAGCTCATTGTACTAATGTCTTGACATATCTCTCACAGTGAGCTGTCCGAACGATTTTCACGAGATCTCCCTAGGTTGCATTCACGTCACATCAGACTTATACGACAACCTAGGAGCAGCCGAAACTCACTGTGAATCACTTGGATCTTCTCTCCTGTCAATGAAATCCGAAGCAGAGTATCAGTTACTTCAGACTCAGATTCCCTTGATACCAAATTTCAGTAAGAATCATTTCAGCTTCAAAATACCTAAAAGATCATAAGATGAGGTACACTTCAGTTCGCTTTAAATTAATTAAATTTAATTAACTAACTCTAAATTTATTTAATTAGCAGATCGTTTATGATGTCAAGTATCTATTGGTAAATGTTAATTTGTATTATCGTAAATTTATTTTCAGACATTATCGACTGGATTTTTCATTGAGAATGTCCGAAAATGACGACAGACTAACATTTGTTTGAATTAAAATTCTAAATTGCGATTGGATTTATTCGTCGAATAGTTTTATTGACGTAAATAAATGATCATTTTATGATCAATTATCACTAGTTTACAAAGAAATTGAGGTAACACAAAAATACCAGTTTTTACCTAATTTGGGTGTGCTGAATTCAAATTTCGTATCCGTGTTTACACATTACCTCTATTTTTTTAGATGTGCATTTTGTGCAATTTCATTCTAGGTTGATTCAAATATTGTGAGACTTATGGCTTGTTTTTCAATTATTATGCACTGAATGTAAGTGATAGCATTACATTTATATATAATTATAGCTATACCAAGGCGGATTTTGTCAATTAGAGCAGTAGGTCTCAATCCACACTCAAAGAGTCAGAGTGCTCTAGCTGGCAGTCATTGTTCCTGCCGAAAACAGCGACAAGGAGAATCCTTTAGTGAACATGAATAGGGTGTTTCTTCCACCTCTTCTCATCAAGCATGGTTTGATGAAGAATTTCATGAAGGCATTAGACACTTGTCTATTGTGTTCCAAGATCTTAGTACTGCTAAGCTCAAAGAGGGCATCTTTGTGAGACTTTGTCGGACCTCAATTTCGGAAGTGCTAAAGGATACTGATTTGGAGGAGTTTCTTAACTCAATTTAAGGAATAGAGAGCATGATAAGCATTCAAGTCAGTCTCAGTCTATAGTGGCTTCCTTGGTAACACACGCGTACCAGATTACCAAGCCTGTATTGTAAAGTTGCTAAAGTCTACTAGGATATGGCCATATGGGGTGCCGAATATCACTCAAGATTCTTCTTCTCCATTCCACCTCAACGTCTTCCCTCCAAACCTTTGAGCAGTGAGTGATGAGCATGGAGAAAGATCTGCCAAGACATTATGAAGATGGAGAGTAATTATCAAGGCAAAAGGAACCCCGGCATGATGGGAGACTTCTGCTGGATACTCGTGCGTGACATCCTGGAGGCAAAATACACCAGATCATCTAAGAAAAAACACATTTGACTGTCTGTGGTACTATGACTTATGTCATTGTGTCATTTAAGTATATTGAATCAATCATTGTTCTTTATATCTATTATAAGCTGCTGCAACTCTTAAAATGTTCACATATATTCCCTGTTTATACTAAAAATGAGAAGCCAGAAAACTAGAGGAGATAGAGTAGAACTATTTATAAATTTGAATTCAGCACACTCAAATTAGCGAAAAAGACAAATCCCCATTCTTGTCACCGACTGAATATTCCTTTTATTTTTGTAATTATAATCGCCGATGAAAGCTGACGATCTGAAATAATGATTTTCCAAATATGGTAGAATTTCTATTTAGTATGCATATGTCTTATGCAATTAATTTACTGAACTGTGTAATCTCGAGAGTGCACTGCGTTTTACTAATTCATGGAACGCCCAGAGTGCCTGAAAGGCTTGTCTCGGTTGGAATATAAATTTATACATTGCTGAAATTTGGGCATTAATTGTCTCAGACGTGTTTATTTGAAATCAATGAGAATAATGAAACATTTTATATTTAGATTCAGTTTAGTTTATTACTATTTGGAGTTCAGGTGAAACATATGCGCTGTTGCGTCATATTTTGATTCACATTCAAAAAAGCTTATATTTCTATAAATGATGTTTCTAGTGTGACACAAAATATAACACATTAGCAGCTGTACTTTACCTGGTCTTAAGAGCCTGATTAAAATGATATACAACTAAACATTTCAAAACATGTTGAATTATTTTCATTGATATTTTATACGATACATAAATACGTCATTGACAATTAAAGTCATTGAATTTCAGCAACTCAAGTCAATTAGTTTTTTTAAATTGTGCATAAATATTTCAAACCGGAACGGGCATTTTAGGTACTCTGGGCCTAGCATATGGTAAAAATGGGCAGTGTACTCATTCACTGAATATCAATGAAACGATTCCTATTTTATTGCAGTCCCGTACCCTTGGCTGAATCTGAAGCAGACCTCAGATGGCGCTTGGATTTGGCAAGGAACTGGTGTTGAGTTGTCAGCAACCTCAGGTCTTTGGTATAGTGATGAACCGGATAATAGGTATTCTTGTGGCTACATGGGAACGGATTACAAACTCTACTCTTCTGACTGCAGTTCAAATGACTCTGCAATGTGCTTCATTCGAGGTATATCTCAATTATGATTAAACAAATTGATTGATAGGTTATTAAATTGAATATGGACATCTAGGAAAATTATGTGAGGCAGATTTTGATTGCTTAGTCTAAAAAGATAGCAGGAAATTTTCTTCCAAGTTTAAGGATTAAAAGCAACTCTAGTACTGAAGGGTACATTTCTATTAAAAAGTGGACGTTTCGATAGTCATTTCTATCATTTTCAACTAAAACATAAAATCTGTAAAGGAGCAAAAAAATACAATAAGATATATTGAACATTGGAAAACACCAATTGAAAATTAAATAATAATTAAAGGATAATTGGGTGACGTTTAAAAATGTATGTAAAGTAATTCTAAAATTCTCAACTAATTAAAATTGTTAGCACTACAAAAGATTTTTAAATTATTTAAATTGATACGAGAATCAAAAGCATACACTCTCCGTATGAATTATAACTGCAATGAATGAGGTGGGTTGGAATTGGTCTATTAGTTCGACAACGCCTCCCAGCATGCTCCGCAATCCTTACGTAGAGTGGGCGATTTAGTTATTTTCTTGAAATAGATGAATTTTAAATGTTTTTATGTTGCAATTCTTAAAAAATATGATTGATATAGAAATTCCAAGCAAACGTACTTTGTAAATAGTGATATAGAATTATGCAGTTGAAGTAGGAAGCTTTACAAACTTAGTGTTTAACATAATATTCCTTTTGTTTCAGCATGAATTGAGACTGCATCGAGGGCTACTATCAAAAATGGATGAAATTTAATAGTTTTCTTTGACTGTATTTATCAATCACATTATATAATGTTAAAACACTGGAATTCTCTCCAGATTTCCCATTTAAATTTAGTATTGGAAATGAAGATTAAATATAATGGATATTGATTTTTAATTTAGCAGAAACCTTGAAGGGTCATTCTGCATTGGCTGATCATAATTGAGTTTATCTAATATGCACTTAAGTACATTATATATAAGAAATACTCTTTAATACTTATAATAAGCAATTACTTGAAATCTTATTCGAGGTGTATCAGTTCAGATCCTACAAAAAATGTCAACATGCTCAAAAATAAAGAATAATTTTCTGTTTTTAAGAATAACAAAATGTCCAAAATGCTTCGTTATCGAGATACTGATGCCCTGATTCAAAGGTAATTTTGTCATACATAGGGAATTTCACAAAAAATGAACATTTTTCTACGAAACCCTAAATTATCAAAACTGATTGGTTTTCAAGATACTGACTTTTATCGTTTAAAAAAGACTCCTACCTAAATATTTTTTTAATTACTTAAATTCCTGATGGATGATTCTTGGTGAAAATTTAACTTTACATATTTTAGCGCCTATTATGTAAAAAGGTATTATTATTATTTAAAATTAACCATTTGTTAGGAACATAAGAACTTGTGAATATCTAGGTAGGAGTCATTTTAAAACTTTAAAAGTCAGTTTCTTGAAAAGGTTTTATTTAGGTTTTCGTGAAACGAAGTTTATTAATGTTTTGTGTGAAATTTCCTATATATGCCAATCAATTTACTCAATGTGATCAGAGTATCAATATTTCGATAATGAAACATTTTTGGACATTTTTTTAATCATGAAAAGTTTTTATTTTTGATTTATGCAAGCTGCCAAATTTTGTACTATCTGAAACGAAATGCGGCACTATAACGAAAAGCGGCACGCTGATAAATAATAATTAATACTTCATGTCCAGATCTTGTTAAGTTATTTGGTCTGTTATTATATAAATGACTGATGTGACATAAATCACATTTTCACGTGATGACTAAAAGTTGGAAGATATTATTGAGTGTTGCTATCGATCATTCACAGAAAAAAGTAACGATACTATTCGTCTATTGGGTTAGTGGTGGTGACATATTTTCCTCCAATTATGAGTTTATTTGACAAAATCTTATTTTAAACATGCACATTGAAAAGAATTATTCCAGAACATTACTTACACATTTCAAGTCAATTCATTTTTGTAGTATAGATTTCATTTTTAGCTTTTTAATTGAAAATATAAAATTTTAATATAATAGTATATATTATTATTATTGACCCATGTGTGTGTGAGTGTGAATAATTATTTAAAAATTAACTAATCATTAAATTGAAAAAATTATGAAAAATATTATTAGCTATTAGCCTATTACCATTAATATTATCGCTATTACCATTAATATTATCGCTATTACCATTAATATTATCGCTATTACCATTAATATTATCGATATTACCATTAATATTATCGCTATTACCATTAATATTATCGCTATTACCATTAATATTATCGCTATTACCATTAATATTATCGCTATTACCATTAATATTATCGCTATTACCATTAATATTATCGCTATTACCATTAATATTATCGATATTACCATTAATATTATCGCTATTACCATTAATATTATCCAAATTACCATTAATATTATCGCTATTACCATTAATATTATCGCTATTACCATTAATATTATCGCTATTACCATTAATATTATCGCTATTACCATTAATATTATCTCTATTACCATTAATATTATCGCTATTACCATTAATATTATCGATATTACCATTAATATTATCGCTATTACCATTAATATTATCGCTATTACCATTAATATTATCGCTATTACCATTAATATTATCGCTATTACCATTAATATTATCGCTATTACCATTAATATTATCCAAATTACCATTAATATTATCGCTATTACCATTAATATTATCGCTACTACCATTAATATTATCGCTATTACCATTAATATTATCCAAATTCCCATTAATATTATCGCTATAACCATTAATATTATCGCTATTACCATTAATATTATCCAAATTACCATTAATATTATCGCTATTACCATTAATATTATCGCTATTACCATTAATATTATCGCTATTACCATTAATATTATCGATATTACCATTAATATTATCCAAATTACCATTAATATTATCGCTATTACCATTAATATTATCGCTATTACCATTAATATTATCCAAATTACCATTAATATTATCGCTATTACCATTAATATTATCGATATTACCATTAATATTATCGCTATTACCATTAATTCTACTTTCTTCACTATTGTTATTTTCCGTGCGATTGATCTTAGATTAATTAATAATTAGCATTTACATTAAAGTATAAAACTGAAATATGTTTGATTATCAAACAAAGTTCGAGAAGCTGTACTTAAGTACATTGGTGAAATTTTTAAAAGGGTTGCTATTCATCAGTCCGACACTCCATAAGTTGGACATTTTTGCAGTTTATTCCTAATATAAAATCCCAGCTAACCAAAAGCTGTTTGTCCCACGTCTTAAGACGTCTGATACCCCTCGCTATAGAGGGCAATACGTGGGGCAGACGTCTAACCCTCTTCATTTGCACAGGGGTCCCCCTCTGCAAGACGTCTGATCCCACGTCTTGTCCCCCTCTGACAGAGGGGGACATCCACCTGTCCCACGTCTTACCCCACTCTGTTTTCAAGACGTGGGACCTACGTGGGACAGAGTGTGGATGTCCCTCGCTATAGAGGGATTCAAGACGTGGGATCCACGTGGGACAGAGTGCGGATGTCCCTCGCTATAGAGGGAAGAGGTAAATAAGACGTGGGACCCACGTGGGCCTGAGTGCGTATTCAAGATGTGGGACAGAGTGGGAATATCCCCCTCTGCAAGACGTGGGACAGAGTGTGGATGTCCCCCTCTGCAAGACGTGGGACAGAGTGCGGATGTCCCCCTCTGCAAGACGTGGGACAGAGTGCGGATGTCCCCCTCTGCAAGACGTGGGAGAGAGTGTGGATGTCCCCCTCTGCAAGGGGGACACATCTCTCTTCTGCTCAAACTATACTTCGGTTAATTGGGGTATATAAATATGTATAAGAAATAAAAAAGATCATACTAATCATTATTGCATTTTCTTACTATATTGCATATAGTGTATATGTACATTTGGTTGTAGGCTATATCAATTATTTTAATATTACATATTGTTATATACAAATTAAATGATAAGAAATGGAGAAAGAAATGTAGTGGTGATCTCGGGAATCGAACTCAGGACTGTAGAGTTATTTAAAATAAATAAAATTTAATATTCTACATTTTGGTATCTTTTATTTTTTAATATAAATGATGAGAATGTGTATAAAGTTATTTATTAATATTTGTATTGATAATGTTGATTAATGTTATTAACTACCTAATTACCTATAACTGTTAATTAATCTTACCTATAGTTACCTACTGGTGGTATCACTATCTTATACCTATCTAGTTACCTACTAGTGTTTATTAATAACTACCTAGTAACCTACAAGTGATAACCACCAATCTAGTACCTACTGGTGGTTATCACTACTTACCTAGTTACCTATTACGTAGTATTTATCAGTACCTACTCAGTTACCTACATTACTGTTTGTCAATACCTACCTAGTTACCTACTGGTGTTTATCGATGCCTACCTAGTTACCTACTAGTGTTCATCAAAACCCACCTAGTTACCTACTAGTGTTCATCGATACCTACCTAGTTACCTACTAGTGCTCATCCTACTTGTGCTCATAAATAATAGTACCTAGTTACCTACAACTGTTTGTCAGTACCTACCTAGTTACCTACTAGTGCTCATCAATACCTACCTAGTTACCTACTAGTGTTCATCAATACCTACCTAGTTACCTACAACTGTTTGTCAATACCTACCTAGTTATCTAATAGTTTATATCAATGCTTACCTAGTTACCTATAACTGTTTGCTAATACCTACCTAGATACCTAGTATACCTACTAGGTAATGTTCATCAATCTGTACCTACGTACTGCCTAGTATTATTCATCAATGCCTACTTAGATACCTACATCTGTTTATGATCGAATACCTACCTAGTTATGATACATAAATAAAGCTTGAAATAGATATACCTTTTTGGTATAACTTTTTCCCGCGTAAAACAGATGAGGGACAGATAGGGACATCCCGCGTGGGACAGAGAGGGACATCCCGCGTGGGACAGACGTGGGTCAGAGAGGGACATCCCGCGTACTTTTTCCTGCGTAAAACAGACGAGGGACAGAGAGGGACATCCTTCGTGGGACAGAGAGGGATATCCCGCGTGGGACAGAGAGGGACATCCCGCGTGGGACAGAGAGGGACATACTGCGTGGGACAGAGAGGGACATCCCGCGTACTTTTTCCTGCGTAAAAGAGACGTGGGACAGAGAGACACATCCCGCGTGGGACAGAGAGGGACATCCCGCGTGGGACAGAGAGGGACATCCCACGTGGGACAGAGAGGGTTATCCCGCAAGGGACAGAGAGGGTCATCCCACGTGGGACAGACATGGGACAGAGAGGGACATCCCGCGTGGGACAGAGAGGGATATCCCACGTGGGAAAGACGTGGGATATGAGTGGGATTTAAGACGTGGGACAGACGAGGGACATCCCGCTTGTGTAAGACGTGGGACGTGAGTGGGATTTCAGACGTTGGAAAGACGTGGGATTTCAGACGTCTGGAGACGTCTGAAATCCCCCGTCCCTCTCTGTCCCTCATTAGCGAGGGATGTCCCCTCTGTCCCACGCGGGACAGAGAGGATATGGTTATCTGGGATAAAAAAAGAGAACGAGATATAATATACAAAAGATGTAATTGTCGGACAAATGAAACGTCTCCGTTAAAACTTGTTACTACATGTTTCAACTTGTTACAGCATGCACAAAATAGTGATTAATAATATAGGGAAAATAAAGTCAAATTATTAAAGTTTTCTATATTCAAAAAAATAAAGAACTAAATTAGGATAGACAGCATGATCAGCAATAATTGACCACTGGAAGCTGGAGATCGCCATAGTATGAGTGAGTAGCCCCCAGTAGTGGTCTGCTGCATGAAAGTCACCTGTCCCTAGTGCCAATCAAACTGCTGCTGTAATATAAGAATAACTATTACTACATTGTAATGAAATTGAAAACTGGAGCAAATTAGCTAAATAAAAATCCTCATGATAATCATGCTCATTAAGCGAATGATTATAAAATAAATATACAGTTTGACTAAAATAATAAATTAATAGGGTAACTCCACAACGTATGCCAAAGTATATGGAACATAGCTTCCACAACTAGTACAACACCAAATACAATAAATGTGTACTTACATTATTTGCACGTGTTATACAGGCGTTTAGTCTTCGCTCAATCCGTTATCCTTCATCCCCTCAGACGTCCTACGTTCTCTCCCATTCTCGCTCCATTCATTCCCAGCTTACACAATCTTCCCGGCCAGCCAGAGCCCTCCACGGCCTCACGGCCAATCTTGCAGGAGAATTCACTACCTCATGATAAATACAAGGGACTTTAGTACGAAATAGATGATTGATGCCCAGGCTACCATAACAAAGTAGTTGATTTGCTGAGAGACAGTGAGTACGTCAGTACTATACAAACACTGTGATGAGACTGCCTTACTCAGCCACCTTTATCCTGGAAGTAAACCTCAAAGGAAGATTAAGGCGGGTCCACTAGTAGTCTCGTTTTGTAAGTACACAAATATTGCATGAGATGTTACGAGACATACGAGTGGAGCCCAAACATATATGAATAATAATAAATAAAAGAATGAGGAAATAATTTTCCTAACACTCCCCACCAGGGATTTCAATTACTGAAAAGTTATTGAAATCAAAACATTTAATATTAAAAGGAAATAACAATCTAAATTCAACAAAATTATAGTTGAACTAAGAGAACATATATACACTTATATTTACAATAGCTGGATTGAAATATTCATATAAATAGAAAATTCAACCCAGCGATGGGCAGTATCAAACTGTACCATCAGCTATTAGCTTCCTAATAGCAGCTTCACAATCAGTTGCAGCAGCTCTGCGTTTGGAAACTGGATTAGTTTCAGGTTCCACAGGTTCTGAAAAAGCATCGTTGGTCTCGTCTGTAACTTCGGGGGTGAGAAGAGGAATGATGGTTTCAACGTGTCTTTTAACTATTTCCCTGTTACAACCCTTCCGTACCTCCACTGCAGTTACCTCTTCTAGATCATTGACATTTACCTTAGTTACTATACCCATTGGATAGTTCGACGGTTTTAGAAGAGGTTCCTTGATCATCACGATATCGCCAACGGAAACAGTCTTGTGAGTTACTGGTCGATACCTATCTTTAACGGAGACAGCTTGCTGTATCAACTGCGGGATAAACTGCTCATGATAAGCTTTGTTTAAGTAGTTCCTAGCCTTATTAAGCTTCCTGTAACTACTTCTAATGTTTCCCGTAATATCAGCATCAACACTACGCCAGTCTACATCAAAGTCAGCAGTCTGCAAAGCGGGTACCAAGTTGAGAGAAATTAATGAATGTCCGTGAATTAATATTTCTGGCGTTATGGGATGAGGAACATCATTATTCGCAGAACAATCTCTCAATGCTTCTTTAAAGGCAACTGGTCTTCTATTGACAAGGTGAGTAATCTGAGAAATTAAAAACTGGAAATCATCAAAACACAATACAAGATTTCTAATTGATCCAAAAATCAGTCTCTTGACAATCTTAACACAAGATTCAACCAAAGAACCCAGTTTACTACAGCCCTTTGAATATTGCTGAAATACAGTAGGTTTAACATTATTATCGGCAAAGAATATTCGAGTCTGTGCATCATTCATGAATTCAGAAATAACATTTGCTCCAGATACCAAATTTGACCCCAAGTCACTATAAACTCTCTCTGGTGCACCGTAAGAAAATACGTGAAGCTGAAACGCGCGTAAGAATGTTCTTACTGACATATCTGAACAAATCACCAAATTGATGGCACGTGACCATAAACACGTCAAAATCAGTAAGTATTTCTTAGATCTACAACCACTGCAATCTACGGACATTGGACCAATGTAATCGATAAATATATCACGAAATGGAACTTCGGTTGGTTCAAGTCTGAAATCACGATATGCATTCTGTGACAATTTAATATTAGTAGAGTTTACTTTCCTACAAGAAATACAAAGTTTTAGACACATTTTAACAAATGAAAAACAGGAAGGAATCCAATAGGATTTCTTCAATTCAGTCAGAACAGAATAAATACCTGAATGCGCTAGTGAAATATGAACATGTACAGTGATTAACTTAGCCAAATAACTCTTCTTAGAAAGCAAAACTGGAAAATTAACTGGCTTATTCCAAGATTTGAGTTTACATTTAACGCGCATAATACCACATTCATCACGAAATACATTCAGTTGAGTAATTAGTGTAGGTATAGATCTTACATTTTTAACATTAGAATTAAAATAATTGACTAATTCAGGGAAATGCAGCTCTTGATCAGATCTAATAATTAAATTCAATGCATTGGAATTCATATCCCGATCAGTTTCAATATCATAGTTTCTATTATTTCTAGAATTAGAGCACAATTTCAGCTTATTGATAAACTTCAATACTAAAAATGTTACTTTAATAGCTTTAGAGAGACTGGAAGATCGTTCAATATCGTAAATTTCATCGAATTCATCATTAATAACAATATTAGCATTTTTACTCTCTGATTCAAATTCTAAATTACAAGGGATAGAAAATGATAGAAAGCCAAGATTATTAACTTCTTCCATCTCTGTGACAGATAATCCTGAAAAAAAGTTAGTCTTTATTAATTTCTTATAAGACACTGCTCTGGTTACAAAGTCCGCAGGGTTCTGTTTCCCTTCACAAAAATGAAACTTAATAGCTTTAGAATCGCAAATCTTTGAAATATTGTTCAAACGATTTCTAACAAAAATTGCTAACTTGTTCATTTTATCGAACTTAACTGAAAAGGATTGTAACCAGTTGAGAGTCACCAAGCTATCTGAATAAAGATGCAAATCAGAAATTTTCAAAGGACAGACACATTCACTACCAGACAGATCATTATAGACAGAATTTAGCATCTGTGCACCTAACAGTGCGGCGTTCAATTCTAAACTAGGTATAGACTTTGAATGGAGGTCTCTAGATACTAATCTATTCTTAGCAGTAATGAAAGAAACAGTCTTATCAGTGTTATTTACCAGATACAAAACACATCCATAAATATCCTTAGAGCTATCTGTAAATGCTACTAGACTGTAATCATCAGTCTTATTTCCAACCTGTCGCTTGACTGACAATTCTAGCGAACTATCTACCTGGGAACAAATGTTAGTCCAGGTCCTTTTTTGATCACCGGACAATTCTGAATCCCAATCTAAGGATTTCTGATTCTGTAAATCCTGCATGAAAATACGTGCACGATTCAGAATAGGGATACTAATTCCCAATAAATCAAAATTAGATGCAATTGACTGTAAAACAGTTCGTTTAGTTGTGGCAGTCTTATCAAGCTTTAACTCATTTACCTTCAATAAATCAGACTTAACATTCCACTTCATGCCAAATAGCTTCACGTCATCATCAACCTGATCATTGTTAACACCTATTCTAGACTGTAATTAAAGGTTATTAGTAACACATTGTTGAATATCAAATAAGTAGGGGCTAAAAATCTTTTCCAGCTCTTCATATGCCCATGCAATATAATCAGAATCGCTGGAAATTATTGCACCATTATCTACATAAAATAGATTCCAAATATTCTTTTTTAGTGCTACAACTTCAGATGTATCTGATTCAACATTTATAATGAGTATAAAGTACAAACTAATCATTAACAAAAAAGGCGAGCATTTAAGGCCGAAAGGTAATCTATTGAAATAATAACCCCCGACAGAAAAATTTCCCTTCTCCACATCTTCAAACCAAAGAAAACATAATTTATATTCATCTTTAGGATCTATTTCAATTTGTAAGAATGCCTTTACTAAGTCAAATATCAATAAATACTGCTCGCATCTCATCTGAGTAAGAGTGGTAAATAGGGTTCTATTTAAACAAGGACCAGACAGCATTGCTGTGTTATGACTAATTTTACACCCATCACCAACCTTCTCAGAAATGTTAGAAAGATAAACTATACGGCATTTCGTAGTGTCTCTATTCATTTTAATTACCGGCTTATGAGCTAAAAATGAACATTTGTTTGAGCTACGAAAATCATCCAAGTTTGAAATCTTAGAAATAACACCACTATCTATCTGATCTTTTATCGTGTCATTCATCAGTGATAAGTTATTTGTATTCTTGTGTTTCTTTAAAGTTGAATAAAGAATACTCTTCGCTAAGTGAAAATTTTCAGGCAAATTAGAGCACGTCTTACCGTTCCATAGAAGAGGTAAAATGATCCTACCGTCATTAGCTCTGCGCAAGCTATCCAAAGATTGTCTGATCAGCGACTCGTCAACATCGTCAAACTGTTCGTCGGTAACACTTTCATGATCTAAGAATAATGAACAAAATTTATCTAACTCATCAACTGGAAGAACAGATGCATTATTAGTAACCACTTCATCCTCAAATGATGCATAACATGTACTAGTGAAACACAAATTAGCATCCGAGTGAATTTGATAACGTTCATAATTGAAAGGATTCATCTCTTCATCGATTATACCTGATAATAAATCTGATGGGCTAACACAATTAGAGTTATTATTTGAACATGCTAAACTACATTGAGCAAAATTATTAGGTTCCAAATATTTTAAATCTTCATTTATCTGATTTGAATTACCCAACAACATTACACCCAGTTTAGTCTCTATGAAAAGAGACTTAAGGTTTCTTCCAAAATTCCGGTCAGTACCAGGGAACAAATATGAATAATCCGAACCTAGTATAAAGTCTATTCCATTAATTACATCGGATCTCTCACTCAGCATAGAATCTGCTAAATTATAGCCTTTAGACCTAAATTCCTGCACAATTTTACCTAAATTAGGTAATTTCAAATTAATGGTAATGTCAGGTATGGTAATTGCGGTAACTATCAATGGTTTGCCATTCAATTCGAATCTAGCTTCAACAACATCAGAATCATAAACTTGACTAGTATTCATACCGTTAACACTAACTTTAATTTTGCGTAAAGTTCGCCAATTACATTTAGTGACAATAGATTGTCTTACAAAACATTCAGTACAACCGGTATCTTTTAAGATCCGTACCATATTACCGTTAATACTAGTTAAAGTAAATGTAGGCAAAACAACACAGCCTGATACATCTGAATTTAAGGATCCACAATTGGCACTTAATTGGATGTTATTTTTGAAGTTGTTGTTCTTATGCTCATGGGATTTTGACAAACAAAGGAAATCGAAATGATTTTTAGAATGACACACTCTACAAGGTCTATAAAAATTGAACTTACAAGTCTTAGCTTGATGATTAGTGCCACCACAGCGTATGCATCTCCCAATGCTTTGTAGTTGATTGGTTTTATCCTTAGGAGTTTTAAAGGATTCACAATTAGCCATTGAATGATCTTTGGAACAAAGAATGCACCTTTTATTTTGTACAAATTTGGAGTTATCAATATTAACTGCTAGACCCTGCGAATTAAGAGATTTACCAGGAAAGTCATTAGTATAAGTAGTTTTAGACATACCTATATATCTATCAGCCGCCTGAAATATATTAGCTTCAATCTCTGCTAGCGAAGGATAATTGCTATTAATAATATGCACAAATTGAGTCTTAAAGTCTTCAGGCATAGAGGTCCAAACAAAGAATTGGATAATCATGTCAACATCAATATTTATGTTACGAAATGTCGCAATAATAGATCTCATCTCACCAATATATGAGTAAGTATCACTAGGATCTTTCAAGGAAAGATCCGCTAGTCTCTTAATATTCTCAAAGTTTCGCAAAGTTGGAGAAGAAAATGCTTTTAACAGTAGAGCTTTAGCCTCTGTATAACTTTTATCTGTACCTTGAAGAGACTTTATCAGAACAAGGGGTTCTTTAGAAATTTGTTTTTCAAGATAAACAAATTTCTCGTAATCAGAAATAGCGTATTTACCTACAATTGCCTCAAATCGCTCAAAGAAGTCTTCTACAAATTCACCGGTGGAATGACTATACTCAGGCAATGGAATCTGTGGTAATTTCAACTGATTAGGCACTGCATGGTTAGGCTGAGATGAAGAGGCAGAAACAATAGGTTCACTAGATTCACCGATTGAGACAATACGAGTTTCCAACAAGCGAATTGTCGCAACTATTCCATCAGAATAAGAATCACATGACTCAATCTCTTTATCCAATTTCTCCCTGACCTTCTCATGAAGCCATAAGCCAGAAGATACCTGACTATTAAAGGATTCCAATCTTAATTTCAAATCTCTTAAATCCTCAATACCCCTCTGAGAAGTTAACAAATCATAACTTAAATACTCTCCGTCAAATTTACCACACAACCTTGTAACTTTTGACCTTACATATTTACGGTTATCTATGATGAAACTAAGCTCATCTTTAGTCATTCTAGACTCCTCTACCGGTGCCATATTAAATGAATAACTTGAAATCAAAGTTATAAATTACACAAGATATGAAATTAATCAAAAAAAGGTATATCAAATAGACAAATCAAATATACAAATTAGGATATAAATCCAATAGATTAATCAAATACACCAATCAAACAGACACAAATTACACAGGGTAAATACAGTTACTAAATAGCACAAATTCAAATTTCTAAATAGCACAAATATAAATTATTAAATTGTAACAGAGTTCCAACAAGATTAGGCACGTGAACCACGGAGACTAGCTGGCAACTGAAAATAGAAAACGTTAGAGAGCCAGTCCTGAAAGAGGGAGGAGTTAGGAGAGAATAACGTCTGAGAATAGACGAATAGGAGATAACTGGAAGCGACGAACAAAAGTGGGCGGAGCCGTCGAAGATGCCATGCACAAAATAGTGATTAATAATATAGGGAAAATAAAGTCAAATTATTAAAGTTTTCTATATTCAAAAAAATAAAGAACTAAATTAGGATAGACAGCATGATCAGCAATAATTGACCACTGGAAGCTGGAGATCGCCATAGTATGAGTGAGTAGCCCCCAGTAGTGGTCTGCTGCATGAAAGTCACCTGTCCCTAGTGCCAATCAAACTGCTGCTGTAATATAAGAATAACTATTACTACATTGTAATGAAATTGAAAACTGGAGCAAATTAGCTAAATAAAAATACTCATGATAATCATGCTCATTAAGCGAATGATTATAAAATAAATATACAGTTTGACTAAAATAATAAATTAATAGGGTAACTCCACACCGTATGCCAAAGTATATGGAACATAGCTTCCACAACTAGTACAACACCAAATACAATAAATGTGTACTTACATTATTTGCACGTGTTATACAGGCGTTTAGTCTTCGCTCAATCCGTTATCCTTCATCCCCTCAGACGTCCTACGTTCTCTCCCATTCTCGCTCCATTCATTCCCAGCTTCCACAATCTTCCCGGCCAGCCAGAGCCCTCCACGGCCTCACGGCCAATCTTGCAGGAGAATTCACTACCTCATGATAAATACAAGGGACTTTAGTACGAAATAGATGATTGATGCCCAGGCTACCATAACAAAGTAGTTGATTTGCTGAGAGACAGTGAGTACGTCAGTACTATACAAACACTGTGATGAGACTGCCTTACTCAGCCACCTTTATCCTGGAAGTAAACCTCAAAGGAAGATTAAGGCGGGTCCACTAGTAGTCTCGTTTTGTAAGTACACAAATATTGCATGAGATGTTACGAGACATACGAGTGGAGCCCAAACATATATGAATAATAATAAATAAAAGAATGAGGAAATAATTTTCCTAACACAGCATGTTTCAACTTTTTACAGCATGTTTCAACTTGCTACAGCATGTTTTAACATTTTTTAAGATGTTAAAAATGAAAAGAACAAAAATAGGAAAAAGTAGCATACGTCACAGAAAGTAAATACTATTTAACTAAAAATGGATTTTAAAGAAATAATGCATGCTAAAAATCTATTTACTATATCTTAATTTGACAAAATGCACAAGAATAAAACTACAATAAAAATGAGTATTGTACCAATATTGCTAACATTATTAATATTGAATAACTGTCAGTAAGCATGATACATTGTAGGTCATTCAATGGATATATTTTGCCTCATGTAATATCAAATTAATGCATTATAATTCACTAGAGGGTAATCTCCGGCATATCGACCGATTCCACATATTAGATTATATAAGATAAAAAATATATTACAATACGCTAACTTGTTATTTCAGTTAAACTCCATGGTAAGTACACCGGGTACAGGTGCTCAGTGTATGCCCACAGACTCCAATTATTCTAGTCTCCATAAGCACCACCTCCCGTGCTAGTGCGAACAGTAAAGTCATTCCCTGATTAGTACACCGGTGACTCCAATTCTGGTCTCCATAAGCACCACCTCCCGTGCTAGTGTGAACTGTAAAGTCATTCCCTGATTAGTACACCGGTGACTCCAATTCTGGTCTCCATAAGTGCCACCTCCCGTGCTAGTGTGAACTGTAAAGTCATTCCCTGGTTAGTACACCGGTGACTCCAATTCTGGTCTCCATAAGTGCCACCTCCCGTGCTAGTGTGAACTGTAAAGTCATTCTCTGGTTAGTACACCGGTGACTCCAATTCTAGTCTCCATAAGTGCCACCTCCCGTGCTAGTGTGAACTGTAAAGTCATTCCCTGGTTAGTACACCGGTGACTCCAATTCTGGTCTCCATAAGTGCCACCTCCCGTGCTAGTGTGAACTGTAAAGTCATTCCCTGGTTAGTACACCGGTGACTCCAATTCTGGTCTCCATAAGTGCCACCTCCCGTGCTAGTGTGAACTGTAAAGTCATTCCCTGATTAGTACACCGGTGACTCCAATTCTGGTCTCCATAAGTGCCACCTCCCGTGCTAGTGTGAACTGTAAAATCATTCCCTGGTTAGTACACCGGTGACTCCAATTCTGGTCTCCATAAGTGCCACCTCCCGTGCTAGTGTGAACTGTAAAGTCATTCTCTGGTTAGTACACCGGTGACTCCAATTCTAGTCTCCATAAGTGCCACCTCCCGTGCTAGTGTGAATTGTAAAGTCATTCCCTGGTTAGTACACCGGTGACTCCAATTCTGGTCTCCATAAGTGCCACCTCCCGTGCTAGTGTGAACTGTAAAGTCATTCCCTGGTTAGTACACCGGTGACTCCAATTCTGGTCTCCATAAGTGCCACCTCCCGTGCTAGTGTGAACTGTAAAGTCATTCTCTGGTTAGTACACCGGTGACTCCAATTCTAGTCTCCATAAGTGCCACCTCCCGTGCTAGTGTGAATTGTAAAGTCATTCCCTGGTTAGTACACCGGTGACTCCAATTCTAGACTCCATAAGTGCCACCTCCCGTGCTAGTGTGAATTGTAAAGTCATTCCCTGGTTAGTACACCGGTGACTCCAATTCTAGACTCCATAAGTGCCACCTCCCGTGCTAATGTGAACAGTAAAGTCATTCCCTGGTTAGTGCACCGGTGACTCCAATTCTAGTCTCCATAAGTGCCACCTCCCGTGCTAATGTATATAAACACTAAATATTTATGGATATCATTTTTAAAGAATTTAAACAACTTATCAAATTCAATTTTTTGCATACATTTATACCTAATGCATTATAAATTCCGTATTCTTAAAGTAACAAAAGAGTAAATTATAAAAAATAATATCAAAATTTCCTGAAGCTCAAGACTTCTCAAATATAAAAAAAAATGTACATAACATGGCTATTAACATAAAAATAACATAATAATTCTAGTAAAATCAACTTAGAATCGAGTATAATATACTAACTCCAATAACTACGACATCAATACTAATTTATTAAACATTCATATATTTCTACCACAAAAAGAATAGATGCGTTAAATTATACCTACTTATATTAAGTATAGGCAATTAATTAACCAAAGAGCGTATCGTGACATACTCCAGAGCTATAATTCCAAATCATTTGCATATTTAATGATATACAGAAATCATTGAGGCAATTTAACAGGTGGATGCATAGTGGTTTGAACCCAAATAACTCTAGGTATAATGTATATATTTAAACATACTTTTGTGACTTTTCTCAAATGACTGTATGTTATGTTTAGGGTCAGTCATTTCAAAAATACAATGAATGATCATGTTTATTTAATGGTTTTAATCTCATGCGTAACTGGGGTACAAAATGACCCCACTCTTTAGTAAATATCATTAGGCGCTATAGGGAAAAAATTCTTCATTTAGAGGAAGCTTTTACGAAATTTCAAGCAACAACAAGTCGCTCTGTTTTTGCTGTCAGAGATTATCACAACATCAGTAGTGCTCGTACACTGGTTATTTGTATATCGAATAAATTATTTTCATTTGCTTTGTGTAGTAAGAGGTCTGTATATATATTTTATTATATATTTTGATTACAAAAGAAACTATTTCTAAAAAGTGCTTTATTTGCCATTATGTACTTTGTTACTTTGAAACAAAATGATGGAGTCAAATTGACACCACCATGAAGATTTGATTAAAAAAATATCATGCATCCACGGGTTAAATCACGTGTTTAGTTTACCAATGTTAATGGAACTAGCTTGATTATTCAGTAATAATCACCGATAATTTTCATATATTATGATAATTATCATTATTATCTCTGTTATCCATGCATGACACTAACTGTGGATCACTTAGCAGTGGATCTGATAACATTAAAAAAAATTAAATATAATATATTATGGAAGCCATGCAGAATAATGGAGCATTGAATGCCCAATTATTCATAGTTCTGCAGAGAATACCAGGTCTTTGACCGAGTTGAAGCTAAGAAATGCGTACCGTGCCTGTTCCCATGTTATTGAATTGTATTCTTTCTAATAGGTTCTCAAATTATTTTTAAAGACTATGATGATGACATGGAAAAGGGTCATTATTCTAGTAATAATTTCCTTCGCCAAGATTACCTACGGTTTGATTTCTGAGCAAGAATGGGTATCAGCTGAAGTCATTTCGAATATATACGACGATACCTTAGTTAGACTGGAGGTTTACTACGTGAACAGCATTGTACTTTGCACCGGTTTGTCCACTTCCTTCGACTGGGCGTACACAAGTTGTTACTCCACCTCAGAGAAGAAGTGTTCTATTTGGGGAATCGGATCCTATACTCTGGGTCATACCTTCAGGGCACCCCAAGACTACAGTCAAGAAAGTTGCTTCACACACCGAGAGAGTTTTGGTAGGTATTTACTGTGACTGATATTACTTTCTAAAATATTTATAGAAGCATATACCCAATAATATTTTTTCATTACTACTTATAGAATGATTGATAATGGTGTGAGAATTTTATTTTTTGACTAACTTACAATGGATGGATTTTAAAGAAAAAAATATACACACAAAATATGGTGGCCGGAAATATCGGTCTCGAAAAATTCAGTCTCGGAAATTTTGATCTCGGAATTATAAATGGCCTCTCATGTTGTTTTTATAAGTAGTTTTTTGTACCCGCTAGTTTGTTGTAATGCACACTTCATGATTGTTTAATGACCTGTCAGAGGTGTTGGGGCGGTATTTTATTTATAACTCAGATCGAAAGTTCCGAGACCGAATTATTCGCTCAAATCTTATGTTAAATAAAGTTCATAGCATGTCAAAATTACTAATGTTACGTATCGGTATAATTTTACTACGGTTTATGATGTTATCTGCTCATAATAAATAAACAACATATTAAAGTATTTATAATTTTTATTTTTTCTGTTATTGTTCTTTAATGAAATCATAATACAACGAGACCAAATTTTCCCAGACTGAGTTTTACGAGACCAAATTTTCCCAGAACCACAAAATATCTATAATATACTTGTACGTGTTTTAAATTCTTATATTTGTTCTCAAATCTGCAATTACATACAGCAATCTAGTGTTATATTAAGCTCAACGGCACTAAACAGATATAAACCATTACTAATGTCTTGACATATCCCTCAGTGACCTGTCCTAGTGACTTTCACGAGATCTCTCTAGGTTGCATTCACGCCACACCTGACGAATACGACAACGAAGGAGCTGCCGAAACTCACTGTAAATCACTTGGATCTTCTCTCCTGTCAGTGAAATCTGAAGCAGAGTATCTGGAGCTGCAGACTCAGTTACCCTTGGTGCCAAGATTCCGTAAGTAAAATAGCGTAAAAAGAGATACAGCTCAGTTCGTTTTTAATGTATTCCTTGTTGAAATAAATTTATAATTGACAGATCTTTTATGATTGTCAATGTCGACTGATTGTATGATAGCGTTAAATGGTAAATGTTGATATAGTAATATCGTAAAATGTAATTTCAGACATTATCATGGGGATTTGTTGTTGAAATGTCCGATAATAGACGACTATACGTCTATTGATTATAAAATATACTTTACGAGTGTATTTTCGTCAAATCCTTTATTGTCGTAGATAAATCATTTTTTCACATCAAATAAAATCACCAATAAAAGCCGAAGATTTGCGATTACAATTTTCTGATTGGGGTAGAGTTTCTATTAAGTATATTCTGTATATACTGAATTCTTGAGAAGATTTATGACAGATTATCCTCACTTATTGTAGCTTCGTACCCTTGGGTGAATCTGAAGAAGGATTCAGATGGTGCTTGGATTTGGAGTGGAACTGGTGTAGAGTTGTCCGCAACCTCACATCTTTGGGATAATGGTGAACCGAAGGATGGCAATTTTTGTGGCTACATTTTCAAGAGCGAGGATTACCAACTTTACTCGTTTGACTGCAGTGTGCCCGATAATATCGTTTGCTTCATCCGAGGTACGTCTCAATTATGATGAAATAATAAATAAATAGATTGATAGGCTGTAAATTTTAGTATGGATATCTTGGAGAGTTATTTGAGACAGCTTTTGGTTGACTATAGTGTAATGTACATTTTTTGGCAATAGTTTGACCCCCCACTAGGGTATCTGAAATAAAAATTTAGACGAAGCAAATATATTTTCTTGAAGATATGGTTTGGTACTAACAATTAACGTATTACAAAAATATTTGGAACACCGTGAAAATACAACTAAAGGTTATCTAATGAAAGTGTTGAAAATGGCCCCCGGAATCCATTATTGGCAAAGTCTTGCGTGTTTCAAGACGTTCTTCGTCACTCAATCAATTGAGGTTACGTCATAATTTGCAGACGAGAATCAACGTAATATTGTCGAATAGGATGATAAAAAATGACTGAAAAGTAATGATTTTTGTTGCGATTGTGGACGGTAAAATTCCCATCGTCTCTGCATTCATTGATGACGACGGCAGACGTGTTTCATGCTGATGATTGCTGTTACTGGCTTTGCTCAAAGACAAAGTATGGCTATTTTTCAAGCCACTGCAACACGACGCAGACAGTGGTGGATGCAAGAATGTGCTCCACTTTATTATACAAGGGTGGCAAAGCAGTTCAAAAACTTTAAAGGAAGAGTTATAAGATCTTCTGGCCAGCACTCATTCCAGAACTCTATTCTCTTGATATCCATTTCTGGGCTGCAACACAATAAAGATGTGTTTTCGGAATAACCTCAATCCATTCAAGATCTGATAGAATGTGAAGCTGTTTGGTAGGAATTATGACGCAGCAGTAATTGAGAAGGTGACGAAGAGCGTCTTGAAGCGCACAAGACGTGTTTGCTTACTCTAAACTCTTGTTTCGAATATCCCTAGTGGGGGTCAAAGTATTGCAAAAAAAACTGTATTAGTACCTCCTGATCTATTGAGAATTTGGATTTCGAATCTAGATCGAAAAAGGAATTCGATATTTTTGTGTTTTAAAAAATTGTTTCTTCATAGAGGTAGATTTTACATTCTAGTCTGTTGGAAGTTTTAACAGATTTGTGTTAACATATAAATTATAAACGAATGATCAAATTGATGAACTTACTTTGCAAATATAAATAGAATTACAATAGTTGAAGAAAAAACTGGAAACTGAGAATGTAACGTAATTTTCCTTTTATTTCAGCATGAAGAGACTGCATAAGAAGGGTTACTTGCAAAAATGGAGAAAATTCAATCATTTTCTTTGACTATAATAACAATAAAATTAGAGAGATCAAATACTAGAGTTCTCCAGAAATTCCATTTAAATTTAAAATTGGAAACGATGATTAAAAAAATGGTAATCGAATTTTAAATTATACAGAAACCTCAATAGATTATTCTGAATTGGTTCCACGATAGAGTTTAACTACTTTAAACGGTATTAAACGGTAACACTAACGGTATTAATTATGAATACTAAATTACCCATCATACTATAATAATGAATTTACAATTAAGCTTCATTAAAATCCGATCAGTAAACTTCATCGAAAAGCTTCATACTTTAAATTATAACTGTGTTAACAAACACAAAAGGAATAAATGCGATAAATTACATATTAAGTATAGGCAATTAATTTACCAAATAGTGTTTACTATACTATAACTATAAATTCGATTGTATGCATATTTGTTCATAGAGAAATCATTCACTCTGTTTGAAATAATGCAAATAACATTATACATTTACTTTACCGATGTTATTGAAATTTATAGAACAGGACAAATATAATGTTTTGTTCGTGCTAAAATTTGGCTACAACAAATAGAAAACGTATTTTTGATAGAAAACGAATATAATAGTGTTAATTCCAACAATATAATTACATCAGCTTTACATTTTCATTTATACAGACGAGACAGGATTCATTTGAAAAAGAAAGAGTAATTGCACAATAAATCTTTGGTTAAGATATCATAAATTAAAAGTGTTTTAGAAGTTATATTTGACGAGAAATTTTTTCGAAATCCCTATGTTTGGATATTTTTACAAATCTTTTAGCTATAATTTTTTTCTAAACAAGATATATGAGAAAACTCAATAAAATATTATAGAACACTTCTTTCTATTTCAAACGAGTCCTGCCATGTCTCTCTACATCAAAAACTGACAGATGTATAAAGCGTCAATCGAATCATAACAAAAGTGATTAGGAGAAGCTGGAACAACTCTACCATCTGGTTATCTCGCTCTATATAAGCATGTGTCATTTAGACAAACGACACATCCTAATCGTATAAGAGTCAGTGGGCTCTGATTTCTCATTGGAGCCTAGAGTGCAGGGGTGGTTTGCCTTCCCTAAAATCAACTCACACACCCCCTTTGGGGTTGTGGCACCACGAATGCGTTCCTACCCAGGGAGAAAATTATAGGGGGGACATAGAAGATTGAAGGAGATTGAAGGAGCTTTTCTACCATAATCATAGAAGAGAATTGGGGTTGATTATGTCCAAGTTTTCTACCATGTTCACTCCTATAATTAAAGGGGGGGAATCTCCTATACTATCAGATGATTTCACCCATAATCATGGAAGATTTTGGGATATTAAAGGAGTCTTTCTACCATAATCATAGAAGAGAATTGGGGGTGCTTATGTCCAAGTTTTCTACCATGTTCACTCCTATAATTAAAGGGGGGGAATCTCCTATACAGTCAGATGATTTCACCCATTATCATGGAAGAATACCAAAATTAATATTTCCTAGCATATACAGCATTTGTACGTGTACTTTTGACTTTACATAAATTAGTTGAATGATACATATTGTTATATACAAATTAAATGGAAAGAAATGGAGAAAGAAATGAAGTGATGTTGCCGTCTCTCGAACCAGCATCTTGTTGACTTCTGCTTGACTCGACCATCCTAGACACAGTAGAAGTAGGATTTTTAATGAGCTTGATGCAATATGATTACTCAAGTTTATCTTTAGTTTATCATCGATAAATATAGTTTCATATTTCAAAGATTATTTCTTTTGTTCTTTTATAATTTTTAGGGGATTAACTATTTTTCACTAATTCCTGGAAAATTCACTCGATATTATCAGGGAATCAACTAATTTTTAGTAATTCCTGTAATATTCCTTTAATATTTTTAGGGGATCAACAAATTTTCAGTAATTCTTGGAATATTCCCTCGATATCGATAGGGATCAACTAATTTTCACTAATTCCTGGAATATTAACTTGATATCGTTAGCCAGGGAAAATATTATGGTAGGGTCATAGAAGATTATGGTGGACAGACATTATAGGGGGCTAGATCTTATGTGATTATAGATAATATTCGATAAATATCATCCTTGTGCAAAACATCCTATAAACATCAATAATCACCGTAATATTTTCCCAACCATAATGTATAGTAGATTATATCAACCAAAATCTCCGAATATTTTCTGATAAAGTTCCTTATATGAACTTCTATGAATGAACCATCTTAAATCTACGAAGATTTTCTGATAATAATCCTACTATGAATTTGAATGGCTATAACATCTTAAATCTGCAAAGATTTTCTGATAATATTCCTTATATGAACTTCTAT
>CANNZV010003099.1:0-73209 GCA_947561585.1 Caprella mutica
ATCATAAAACCTCAAAGCATGCCAATGGCGGCCAATGCCACTAGAAATAAGTAATAACTTCACTGGCCTGCCAGATTGTATTTCAGTATTTGGTGCTAAATTTCAAAGATATCTCGGGATATATTCCAATTTCTCTAATAAATAAATTCCTGCAATGTCGGAGGATATTTAGCAATTAATTCCTATATTACCATTAATTTTTGGAGGGGAAATGGAAAAATGTTGGAGGGCTAGACAAATTCAAATTGATGAAAAATGTTGGCAGCTATTTATCAGATTTTTTGAAAAAGTCAGAGGAGTTCAGTGCACCAAAATACAACTGACTATCAAGTATGTAGCCTATTTGGTACTCAAAATTTGAAATTCCACTGACTTTTTCTCAAAGCTGAAAAATATCATCAAACTATTTCCATTTAGTTTGGCCACTCTTCTGAAGTTCTGTCCCTGCTTAATGTGTAGATTAGGTATATTGCGGCCCACTAACTAACTGCGGCCTTTAACAACAAAAACGTCATAGCCTCAAGACACTCGTTAAAAATAAAGTATTAAATTGTAGCATGCACTGTGCTTATTACGATAGCTATGCAACATTTCAATTTAATTTTGGTTTAGAATATTTTAGACTCTCTTGAGGAGGGCCGCAATCCAAGTAAAATAGTATGTCTCATAAACTCACCATTTGTCTCTCCAGAGCTCTCTCCAAAATTTAACAAATTCTCCAAAATGATCAAATTATCCATTAATTCTCTCCAAAATAACATTGTAGCATACCAAGTAATAAAGTATGTCCAAACTCGCCATTAAAATGGCGAGTTTGGACATGCTTTATTACTTGGGCCGCAATTAAAAATTAAAGGGCCACAATTTACCTTGCGTGACCCTATGTTCTCCTGTAGAGATTCTAATTCGAGAGACAATTATTCAGACTCTCGGTAGCATATTCAGAATCTCCCGCAGCTAAATTAATGGTTACATAGGAAATTATTCAAGATCTCCTGGTCCTGCAGAGATTTTGAGATTTGTTGCAGAGTCTGAAAAAATGTACCAATGTGCCATATTCTTCAGTCTAGTAATTTGGCTGATCCACCTGAACCAACATTTTCTCAATTCATGATTTCATCCACTGAAAATTAATGGTACCTACCTAACATAGGAATTAGAGTATAAAACAGATTTTATAGACTTTCTTGAGAGGGCCGCTAGGGTCATGCAGGTAAATGCGGCTTTTTCATTTTAGTTGCTGTCCTTCTCAAAAGATTTCATAAGACATTCTGAACCAAATTTTCATTTAAAACATGTCATAGCTATCAAAAGAAGCCAGACTGTATTCCATGGTAAATTCCACAGACATGTCGGTGAAATATTTCTCCTTTTAAAATAGTATTCTAGGAAAGTCTGTGGATTTTTAGCTATTTATTCCAATGTTACCATTAATTTTTGGTGGACAAATTGGGGAAAATGTTGGTGGATCAGCAAAATTATTTGTAATGTATAGTTTTTTAAGCTTTTTGAAAAAGTCAGTGGTATTCTGTCAATTTCTGTGCACCAAATACAGACTGGAAAGAAGCGCTGTGCATTCTATAATTTAAGTTTTTACATGTGTTTTGAAGCTATGATGTTTCTGATGTTAGAGGCTTCAGTTAGATAGTGTGCTGCAATTTGCTGCTTGACCCTATTGGAAATTAAAGAGCTGCACTTTACCTGTAGTACCCTATCTAATTTTTGACTTTCTGAAAAGTAAACCAATTAGGTAATTGGCTTACATTTCAAATGGTAAAAACTCTTATTTTATTGACTTGAATTTTAAATTAATTTTCTATGTTCCCCAGTTCAGTTCCTAACTTCCCATCATACCATGTTAATTTTGATTCGAAATCTTCCAAAATAAGCCTAAATTGTCTTAGCTCTGAAGACAAAATTTTAAGTAAATTTGGCTTGCAATTTCAGGTTTTCCAGCCTCTGAAACATCGACAAACTCTATAACATTGAAACACTTTTCCCCCCAAGTAAAATAATGCGGTTCTTAAACTTTGTCTCTCAATCTCCTCAAATAAAATGTAGCTGAATTCCTCTCCAAAATGATAAATTTTCTCTAATTGAAACTTAAAGTTTAAGAATAATGAAATTTACAATTACAAACTCTCCAATAAATTAGTGAGTAAGAACATTTGTCATTACCTGGGGTTTTTCAAAACCTAAAAAAAATCCACCAACATATTTCCAATAATTTGGCTGATCCACCAATGTTTTCCCAATTTAGTCACAAAAGTTATTAGTAAACACAGGAATAATAGCCAAAAACCCCACAGACTTTGCTTGAGTATTATATTCAAAGAGGGAAAACTTTTTGCTGACATGTTGGTTGAATTTACATGAAATACAGTTTGGTTTGATTTGTACACTATTATAATTTAACTAATCCAGTTTTGAAGTTGAGCTAAATTGTGTCCAAAAATATTGCTAAGTATGAGGCATGAGCTGATTTTACTTATTTTTTAGGATGATTTCAATCAACAATTAATAATTGGATTGATTTGAAATCTTTTATTAACTCTTGAATTTAACTTCTAAGTTGGTTAACATCTTAACTAATAATTTTTACCTTTCATATGACTAATTTTCTATTCTCTTTTCAGAAATACAATGAGAGGGAACTGCATATGGTTAAACTGGAATTGCTTACCAAGACCAAGATGGTTGATTTTGCCATTGAGATCAGGAAGGCAATTTACCCAGGACAACCAGAAGATGATGATTTGCAACAACAGAGAGCTGATGTGGTGGAAGAACTAAAGAGGTACACTTCCGAAACTGACCCCATTTTCAAAATCTTTGCTGAGGAAGATGTACAGAAACAAGTACAGGCTTCTAAGGACCATAAAACTCTGGTGCTTTACTTGCAAGAAAACCACAACTTTGACACAAAGATGCTGGAGACTGTGTACAAGTACGCAAAGTTCCAGTACGAGTGCGGTAACTACAGCGCCACTGCCGATTACCTGTACCTCTACAGGTGCCTGGTGCCTCAGACTGATAAGAACTACATGAACTCCCTCTGGGGTAAATTAGCTACAGAAATCCTGACTCAGGATTGGGAGAGTGCATTGGAAGACCTTAACAGACTGAAAGAAGCCATTGACTCTGGTGTTGGTAGTGCCACGCCCCTCAAAGCTTTGCAACAGAGAACCTGGCTCATCCACTGGTCTCTGTTTGTGTTCTTCAATCACACTAAAGGCCGTGAACTGATCATAGAGATGTTCTTGTACCAAACACAGTACCTCAACGCCATCCAAACCATCTGCCCACACATCCTCCGCTACCTGGCCACTGCTGTAGTAATCAACAAGACCAGCAGACGTCAGGCCCTGAGAGATCTGGTGAAGGTGATCCAACAGGAGAATTACACCTACAGTGACCCTATCACTGAATTCCTGGCTAGCCTTTATGTTGACTTTGACTTCAATGCTGCGCAGGAGAAACTCAAACTTTGTGAGGATGTCCTCAACAATGACTTCTTTTTGGTGGCTTGCCAGAAGGACTTTATTGATAATGCCAGACTTATGATCTTTGAACTCTTCTGCAGAATTCATCAGTGCATCTCCATAGAGTGAGGAGAAAATGTCTAAAAGGTGTCGCAATGTTTTTATATGATTTCCAGTATAAGATATTAACTTCTCATCTTTTTTTCAGCATGTTGGCACAGAAGCTGAACATGACACCTCAAGATGCTGAGAGGTGGATTGTTGATCTTATCAGACAAGCTAAACTAGACGCCAAGATAGACAGTCAGCAGGTGAGAATTCAACAAAGAATTTGCTTGTTCCTAAAAATTGAAGAGTTTCTTACAAAGTTATAATTGTAACAGTGTGTTCTTTTAATCTGATCCTTCTCTCTCCCCAGGGTCATGTCGTCATGGGTACCCAGGCCATCTCCCCTTACCAGCAACTTATCGACAAGACTAAGCACCTTAGCTTCAGAACTCAAATGCTGTCTATGACCATAGAGAAGAAAGCCAACGCCAGGTCTATGGAGGTGAGTAAATGATTAAAAGATAGTTACTAAATAGACGTTGTTAAATTTAGAGTCGTCAGTCTGTTTCACATTTACGATCAAGAGAAATCTAAATTAACTATCTATTTAATTGTTATACTCTCTCTTGTGTGATCGTAAACGTGGAACTGTCTGATAATTCAGAACTTACCCCTAGCTGTTTAACAGTAAATGTTATTCTGTTGGTTCGTCTCGACCGAACTCTGATGTAGAAATAAGTGTTCAGTATTTAGCTTTGTTCCTTATTTGAGTTCTTGCCCTTTTGAAATAAATATTGAAACTGATAATAAATTGTACGTCATTTCATCGTTCTTCTTTTCTTTTCCAGACGAACAGTTTCGGGGAGATTTACTGATGGAATAGAGTACAAATTTGCTCAGTCTAAGCCATCGTTAGTCTTTCAAATTATATTCGTTTACAAGTTCTCTATTGTATTATTGCCAAATCTCATTTGTTTTGTTACCGTGTTTCTGAATTATTTTAACTTTATTGCAGCTGTGTAAAAAATAAATTGTTTTGGTTTTTCAGGGTTTTGTGATTTTTCTAATAAAATTGAGTCAAATAAATATTTTATCTGTTTTACAGTTTTATCCTCTAAATTTTAAAGTTACTGTGTCATTATTATTCGGACAACAATATCGATACAAATCTATTATCTAATACAAATCTGAGTATGTAGTATAAATTGTTTTCTGTAAAGTTAAATAATCTAATTAATTGGAAGGAAAATCTGTGAACACTTAACTAGCTCTTGGAAACTGGCAGTTAAAAGAAAAAATGAATCTGACGAGAAATAGCCAGTATACTTTATTTACAGTAGAGCTGCACTTATCAAAGAAATTATAGCACACTTCAAACTGCTTTAATAATTAAGAGAAAATCTTTCATTAGATTACTGTATGGGAGTTTCCGGTCTGTCGTATAATCTCGTACATATAAAAGTGGCTAATAATTTACAAAATCGCAAATGTGGAACCATCCGTTGTCTAAATGGTTCAGTAGCACTTTCAAAGAAAGTTTCCGTCGATGATGTAACTTGAGTGGAACACAAAATAACAATCTAATGAATGTGAAAGTTTAAATGAAGAGCAGAACCATCATCAATAGATTAATTAAAATATGCAATTGGTTGAAATAGTAAGCACAGTGAAGGGTGGCGGCGCTTATTTTGTGTAGCGGCAGCGCCGCTACTTCTGTGCTAATGTAGCGGTTGCGGCCTCGTCGCTACTTTTTTCAGAAGGGCTAGAGCAGTGGTTCTTAAACAGGGGTGCGCGGCACCCCTTTGGGGCATGGATTGTTTGTAGGGGGTGTATGAGATGGCTGTTGTTTATAAGTTCAGTTGTTGCTATTAATAGCATGCAGAATATACAAGAAGTATATTTTAACACTGAATAGAAAGAAAATTGGTGTTTCCATTGAATAAACAAAAACTGTACCTTTCTATATCGAATTTTCATTTCTGTGTCGGGATTATATGTAAGTGTCGCTACCCCGTAATTGATTCGTTTTATTTTATTAGTTTACAACTATTCATTTTCTAAATATTTTCATAAATAACTACAATGCGATACACTGCATTATTTGGTTTTCTTTAATTTCTAATGGATTTTAATTTTCCTCACCTAAATAAATAATTTTACATTATGTAAATAAAACAATGATTTTCCTTACTTTTTCAATTTGCATATTAAATTCTCAAATCATAGCAACCAAATATATTCTCATTGTAGCTTTTCAATCTTTTTCAATACTATACAATGCTCACTGGCTCAGGGGGTGCATGAGAACAATAAGGGGTGCGCGAGAAAAAATACTTCAAGAACCACTGGGTTAGAGATTTTTTTGCGCTGCAGTTTCTTTTAAAATCAAAAATATTAAATTTATCTGAGGAATCTTGATAAAAGTCTATACAAGTGTGCGACTCTAGATAGCTAATCAGTTGTAAGTGCTATTCAGACAAATCCGCGCAGTACGACTATCTAATATTCAAACAATGATTCATAGTACGACCATAATAATGATAAGAAATGTGAATATTTGATATTAAAACAAAACCGCCTAATACGATCAACTTACACATCGTCTTACGCTTTTATGCAGATGTGTTTATTGCAATAAAATGGGTTTAACTCATTGGTTATTCTTGTAAATTTCAGGAAATGTGCATCAACATTGCGAGTAACTTTAAAAAAAATTCAAATATCATTTCGAATACTAAAATAATTTTACTAAAAGTTACTCATTTTCAGAGTACCAAGCATAACACTAAAAATGCGTAAATAAACGTTTAAAATAATTCTATTGTAATTTTTTTTAGCAATAGCGTTCATGTGTAGTTTAACTGTTAGTTTTAAGTCATTATCCGGTTTGATTTCCCCTCTTTTCCACCATTTTTAAAAGACGCTTATCCATCAAATCTGTAAATTTCTGAATTGTATCAGACGTTATCGTCTTACAAGAATCTTCAGTATCCTTGCAGAGTTCATCTTTCGACGAGAATTGACGTCTTCGCACATGCACATTCTTCTGTGTATGTTCGAGAAGAGAGCAAACAAGATCCTAGGGTACATCAAGAGGCAATTCAGATACAGAAACAGAGAGACAGTCCTCACCCTGTACAACTCTCTGGTAAGATCTCTTTTGGAGTTTGCGGTCCAGTTCTGGTCACCGACGTTGCGAGCAGATGTCCAGCGGTTGGAACGGGTACAAGCGAGGCGACTAAACTTGTACCTGAAATCCGATCCAAGGGTCACGCACGTCGGTTAGAAGACCTGGGCCTCTTCACGCTTGAGCAGCGATGTTTGAGGGGTCAACTCATTGAGACTTTTAAGATCCTTCGAGGGATAAGTCGAGTTGATCCCGAAGACTACTTTTCGGTGTGTGTGAACCCCACCCGCAACCACGGGTGGAAGGTAGTTCCGCCTCGGTTCACCACTGCTCAGCTGGAGAACTTCATGCTGTTAATAGTACAATAAGAGACGGAGAAAAAGAGACAAAGATACAGTTTTCCGTCCATTGGCTAACGATTTACAAGTATTTGAAAAAGCGGAAACATTTTTGTGGCCCATACTGTATAATGAAACTTCTGTAAAATTCGGGGTTATAAAAATTATCAGGGTTGTGACAATATTATCTTTGAAATATGGTATATAAAAAATTCCATAAATATATTCTTTTTCGCTCTGAAATATTCTTTTTCTCAATTCATGAAATTGCTGCAGTTCGATTAATAAAAGTGATAAGTACGGATGAGACATTGTGCATATATGCAGTCTTCTGCATATATTTCAAGAGCATATATTATGCACGTGTGCATATATGCTAACCGAAAAATATGCACTTCTTAGTCAATTTTAAACATGTAAATGTCTAATTTATGCCATTTTCTTTAAGGACCCCTGCATAGAAAACTATTTTAACTATGGACCCAAGTATATTTTATCAAACGAATTATTCCAATTTAAAAAGTTTGTAGGTGGAATATTGAAACTACAAATGTATTAATAAATTTATATGACACTTGGTATTTAGTAAATGTGAATAGTAATTGATAAATAAATGAATACAATTATTAAAGAGAGTTGTACTACTCAAAAATCTCAACTAATAAGTAATAGCACGTAGGTATATAATTTATTTAAGTAATTAAATGCATAACGGTTTAAATTTATCAATTAAAAACATAGTGTCGCGACTTTAAGTTGGGGTTCCTTTAGAGGTAACCGCTGGTCTAACGAGATGGTTTATAATTTTCGAGTCCTGACTAAAGGGCCGTACACACGCAGGGTTTTTTCAGTCTTTCCACCGGACTTTTTGCTAAGCTCCTCCCACTTTTTCCACGAGACTTAAATTTTGCACCGAAAGTCCGAGACTTTTCAACAACCTACATGTTCTATTATTTTCCCCCAATCAAGAGGTGCAATTTTAATAACTGGATTGATGTTCATTTTTAGACAAACTTTGCTCCATTCATTTCTTTACCTTTGAGGTAAAGAATTCTCATATTTTCCTTTTTATAAAAGACTGCCAGTAAAATTGATAATACCTAGTAATGTTTCTTTAAACTTTTTTTTAGTATAGTATATATATTTTAGTAAAATAAATAAAACTATCTTTATTTTATTTATTTCAATATATTACCTATTAGCTAATACCTTTATTTTATTTATTATAACGTAATACATATTGTACCTAGTACCTATACGTATTGATACTTTTACCTAAACTTTATATAATAGCTAAATTACATTTGTTGAGTGGATTAGGTTAATCATTAAATCAAATGAAACGAGAATAATCTCGGTTAGTTTATTATTACTAAATATTGTAATAAACTTCATAAAAATTATCAAACTAAGTTAATTAGTAACTAAATAGTCTTAGTAATCTAGGTAGGTAGTTTTCAAGTAATTAATTAATCTAGGTAAAAGTAACTAACCTATATAATTAGTAAATAACTAAGCCAGCTAGTTATTAGTAATTTTAACTATCCCAGTTAATTAACAGTTACTAACTACCTAGGTTAGATACCTAGTTTAAAAAAATAGAGGAGGGCTTATGTCGCCGATATGAGTAGTTAATTGCACGACATGTAAATCCACGAGATTAAAAAGTCAATCCACGTGTGAACGCTATTGACTTTTGAATCAAAAGTCTGGTGGAAAAGCGGAGAAAAAAGTCCGGTGGAAAGACTGAAAAAACCCTGCGTGTGTACGGCCCTTAAAGTAATAAACGGAATGTGATATTTGAATGTAGGATAATTTAAAATACTTAATTTGGCTGAAAAAAACATTTGCTCCTCTTGTTTCTTGTGATGTAGAACGGGTGTTTTCCCAGTACAAAAATACATTAGCAGATTATAGGAGATTCACTTTTGAAAACCTGAAAAACCATTTAATAATAAAGTGCAATTCCACTGTTTGAAATTGAATGTGTATGTTTGAAATTGACTTACTATTAAGTCTATAAATTTAAAACATCTTTGCTGTATTTTCTTTTCAAACGTTTAACATTTCGCGGTGAAATTAAAAACTTGAAATTACATCTTCGTTTTATTGTAAGCTTCATTTAAACCTCCAAAGTACAATAACATTCAGAACATAAATATATACAGATTAACTTTATTTTAAATTCCGTAATTAACTTTGAGAATGTAATATGTACACTATATTGAATAATTTCTGGCATATAAAATGCATATTTCCAATACGCATTTTGGTTCAGCATATACGCACATTGACTTTTTGCATATTATATGCAGAAATAGGCATATAATATGCTGCATATCGTGTCAAAAATAATGCATATTGTCACATCCCTAGTGATATGGGTAAGCTTAGATTCTAATCTCATGTTTCGGTGCAATGGAAATCTTTTGAAGAGATTATTAAGTTTTATAAACTTGAATCAGGTCGTATATGGATGCAATGTGTACATCGTCTGACAAAGTTCAGTCACAGTAATATTGAGCTAATAAAACAGGTAAGTTTTAAAGGTTATTCGTTACATTGGACTAAGAAATTTTGAACAGTTGTTGGGATAATAAGATTATGACATTAATTGAGTTAGGATGTAGCCTCAGTGAACAAATATCCTTTAGTCTGCGATAAATTCACCATTTTTTAGAAAACTATGGGCCCAATTATAGCGGACTAAAGAAAATTAGTTAACTATTCAGGCTACACTCACTATAGAGGAGCTCTGCTGCATCTAGGACATTTATTGCTAATATGACCTATTTCTGGACAGAAAAATATTTCAGTTTCATAAAAAATATATATTCATTTAGAATATGCTGAAGATAATGTTCTTTTGCTAATAGCATATTTTCACAACCTAGAAATGAGTCAAGTCAGTTGACCCGCTAGATTGCGTAGGTTCAAATTATCAAAGCATGCACGGAGCTTTACGTTTTCACCGCTAGATGGCGTAATAAAAATTTAACAAGGCTTTCAAAAAAAAAATTGTTCAATATTATTGAATTTTCCGGAAAGTTCATTCATATTAAAAATGTTGCAGTGATTGTACAGTTTTCTGAAAGCAAATTCCAACTCCATATCATTTATGAGGTAAATAAAAAATCATGTATCATTTATGAAAATTTATCTAAGAGTTTTGTACATTATTTGTAGCTATATACATTTACTTGGAAGTAAAATTAATTATTCTCTGAAATGAAATTGAGACAATTCTTTATACACTATCAATCAAAAATCTCTTATATACACCTATACTAAAACAAACATTAAGCTACCATGAGTATGAAAAAAGTCGTACCATTTGTGTCACTTCCATGGATATAATTAGAGTTAATTATTTAATGAGAGTTTAAACTAGTTAATTGATGTCGAAACGAAAAACATCAGAATGAAGCTTTCTTTTCTATTCGAGTCTTTAACCAAAAGAGACTAGGTTTGTTAAATAACTGACTATTTATTTATGCCCATAATAAAATGCGATTGATAAAATTAGTAGTCAAAATGTCCCCTGTCCCCCCTTCGGCCTCTCCATGGACTCCCCCTACCAAATGGGGGAGATTGATTTCTCCATTGGGGGTTGGGATAAGGAGGTCTTCCCCTGAAATCTCCATCTGGTCTTCCCCGCCAGTTTCCATCTTCTTGTGGGAACCTGAAAAAGGGATAACAATTAGTGACCCATTAGCAATTATATTAAAAAAATAGATTACCTACTTTTAACTGTAAGCAAAGGTTTCAGAACAAGATTTCCTAATTAATAGAAAACGGAGAATTAATTTTTAGGTTTGAGACTCGTTATCAGTGTTAGATTACTTACTGGTGGTGTGGAGGACCAGGAGGCCTTTGGTCCCTCCAGCCCCGTCCATATCCACCATCAAAGGGTGGAGGCCCTTCGTTTGGTCTGAATTGGGGTGGGGGAGTGGGGGGAGGAATAGACTCGGCATTGCGATAAAATGGGGGTGGTGGGCCCTGTCTGAAATTTGGGGAGTGTATATCGGGTCTGGGAGGCGGGCCACCAAACATGGGGGGAGGGACACCCTCAGGGTGGTATGGGTTGGGATGCCCATTTCTGAACATTGGTGAAGAAGGAGGAGGATGGCTAGGAGGAATAGCTGGAGGAGGAACTGCACGAAGTTCCTGCATCTCCAGCTCCCTCAGCAAAACATCTGAAATGGAGGCTTCAGCGGATGCTGGGGGCTCTTTCGCCACCGTGGCTACAGGCATCATGGTCCTCATGTCCGTATCCATGGAGACGGCTTCCGTGCGCCGCTTTAGAATCTCTTCCTCCTTTTCCTGAATTTCTTCCTCCTTCTTTTTGATGTTGTCGAGGATGGCCTGGAGGTTGGTGGGGAGGGAAATCTTGCCGATTGGTTTGGCACTTTCCTCCGGGGTGGTGTCTGTGGGTTTGTCGGAGGAAAGGGCCACTCTTTGCTCAGCGGCCTGTTGGACAACAAGAAATGAAATTAAGAACAAGAAGAAACAGGCGAAGTGATTTAACAGGAGTATTTCTTATCAAAATTATACTTCAGGTAGGAACTAGAAAGAGTTATAAATTGTCGGTTAGTTTAACATCTTTGGTTATACAAGAAAGAATCATAAATATCATTTAATTTTATTGGGATCCTTGATACATCCAGGTAAATGGATACCAATTATTAGGCAATTATATAAAAATTAAATAATCATTATATTGCTCTTGTTATATGACCGAAGATGTGTAACTGTCCGACAATTCATAATTGTCGGTCGTTCTCTATTGATTTTATAGAACTAATTTACAAATTCATAATACTAATATATAATAATATAGTATATCTGAAAAAGCTAATTATAAACCAGTCTACAAGACTAGAAATAATAAATCTTTCCACATCTTTACACTAACTAGCAACTGCCTACTAATTTCTACAAATTCTAACTTACGGATGACTTCATAGCAATGAGTTCCTTCTTGTTCTGGTTAATCTGTTTATTCAGTTCTGCCAGCATGCTGTTTTGCTCAGCGGAAAGGTCTACATCAGTGCGCACTTTCTTGCTCTTGGGACCAGAACAGGAATCATCTTCGGAGTTTCTCTTTATTGACATCTTAGGAATGGGTTTGGCGGGGGGAAGGTCTCCTATCAACTCGGGGGAATATTCTTCATCTTCATCATCTGAGAAATTGAGAAATAAAATTAGAAAAACAAATCGAGATCTAGAAGGGATCTTTGAGTCATTGGACAGTTAGACAATTTGAGAATGTAAGAAAAATATATACGAGATAGTTATTTACATTCTATTTTAATTGGTATCCTGCAGGTATCATGCATAAAAATCAATTAAAATTATTAATGATCAAATTTATAGTGTTAAAAAATAGGAACACAGACCTTACCCATATGTAATAAATATTTTGTAAATTTATTTAATAAATATATTCAACACAATACGAGTTGTAGCTATGTGGAATTATTTAGGAACAGTTAGAAACTAACAGTTTAGTGAATTTTAGTTCACATACATACACCTGACTTCCTGTTTACCAAATAATATTTTTCTAGCTGTATCTAATAAAATCACACAAAGTATATATATAAAGCCCTTAAAAAACCCTATCAAATTTGATTCACTGACCTCCAACCAGCTCCACAACTTCAGTCTCCTCCTTCTCTTGAGGAGGGATGGGAGGCGTAAAGCTCCTCTCACTCGCCTCCTTCAGTTGACTCAGCATAGCATTTCCCTCAGAGGAGAGCTGCTTGTACTCCTGCGAGTCCTTCCATGTACCCGAGAACTGGTCGTAAATTCTCTTGGGTTTTGCCCGCACTATGATACCCACAAGGGTGTTGGTCCTCTTCTCCTCAAAGCCTGGACCATCCAAAGGTAACAGAACTTGGGGAATGGGTTGGTGTGACGCTAAAGGCAGTAAATAAAAGTCTTTGACTGCTTTATCGCAGTTTTGTACAACGCCGAGTCTTTTCTTGCTAGCCAAATAGGAGTAGAGGGACGTGTGACCTAGGTTGTCCGAGACGGTGTTGGCTTGAAGTCTGATAACGAGGATTTCCTTGCTGGCGGCTTTTTTGGTGCTTGCGAGATAGGAGAACACATTTTCAGGGGAAATTCGTCCAACAACCTCAATTTTCTCCGGCACGTCTTGGGAAAAATTAATGGAGCCGCCTGACACCTCATGAGCCGTGCATTTGAATGTAGCCACGTCCTTCATGTGGATTTGGCCCCTCCAGATGGGGAGGGAGGGAGGGGGGGACCTTCTCTTAGTGTAAGCGGGGGCACTGGGGGAGTACTCCTTGGTGTCGTCAGAGGGCGGGGGTGTGGTGGATGGGGAGGGGTTTTTGAACTCAGGGGAAGGAGACCTGTTCCTGTAGACATTGGTAGGAGAGGAAGTCATGAGTATCAGACTTTCTGAAGATTTTAAACTCTTATTTCCATTCAGAAGAATGGAAGGTTTGCGTTCAATGAATGGATTAGATGGTTCATACTCTTCAACTTCCTCAGCAGATTGGGCTTTGTCCATCCCCATATCATCCTCATCAATGGGGGACTGAGGGGGGATTGCATTGGGGGAATAGGGGGGAATGTAGGAGGGGTCTTCCTCAAGCACAGGGATTATATTCTCCTGTTCATAGGCAGGTTCAGAATCAATATCTAGTTTGTTTGGTGGTTCCTCTAAAGTCACACTATCTCTTTTAGGTTTGCCATCATCTTTATGCCTATCACTATCTCTCTTCCTATCTCTTTTTCTATCACTGTCTCTCCGCTTATCATCTCTCCGTCTATCACTATCTCTCCTCCTATCACTTTCCTTTCTCCTATCACTGTCTTTTCTCTTCTCACTATCACGATATTTATCACTATCACGATGTCTATCACTGTCTCGACGCCTATCCTTCCTATCACTATCTCTTCTATCCCTGCTTTTATCTCGTCCAGAGGACGAGTGTCTCCTATCTTTATCTTTTCTCTCGCTCTTCTTATCATCTTTCTTCTTCTCCAGTTCTTGAAGTTGTTCTTCATCAGGCAATTCATTTAGCATCTCTGGTGCCTTTTCTTTATCTCTAATGAAGTCATCTTTGTCTATCTCTATCTCGCCCTTGTGACTCTTCATGATGTACTGGTTGCCCAGAGATATCATCTCTAACTCGTGCTTCTGAATCGCCTCTATTTCCTGCAATGAACAAACAATTAGCATCTTTTTGGATCTTAAGAAAAAAAAAAAAAAAAAAAAAATTCAGTAAAAGGTAGAATATTTTGAACCAACAAAAAAAAAGAAAGAAAGTAACTATACAGTAAAACTCTTGAGTTATGAAGCACCAGAGTAATGGGGACAAGAATAGTAAAATGCACTTGAGTTATCTCTAAATAACCATAGTTTTCTTAGATTATAATCATAGAAAACTAACTAGTGCACCTGAAATATGGACCAATCCTTAATAACTCATAAGTTAAACTGTATAGCTATATAGAAAGAGGTATTAATGTACCTTAACGACAGTCTTTTGCCTCCACTCCGCCAGTTCCTTAGACGCCATCTCATCTGTACTCATTTGCGCTAATTTCTTGGGGGAGACTTTACTCGTGAGAATCTGTCTGAACAAACCCCCATTCTTGGGGTCCTTGATGTTGAACACTAGACTGCGGTACCGTGACTTGTACTTGAAACCTATGCTCTGAAAACAGAAGAACATTTCAATCAATGGTTAGAACTTAAGAGTATTAAATCAGCTAATGATTCTCAAAGAGGAGAATGTTAATGGATGAATAGAAACTAATTTTGTTGAGGATGGCGTTTCTAAAATGATGAGGTATGACAACCGACATTGTTAAAATGATGAGGTATGACAACCGACATTGTTAAAATGATGAGGTATGACAACCCACATTGTTAAAATGATGAGGTATGACAACCCACATTGTTAAAATGATGAGGTATGACAACCCACATTGTTAAAATGATGAGGTATGACAACCCACATTGTTAAAATGATGAGGTATGACAACCCACATTGTTAAAATGATGAGGTATGACAACCCACATTGTTAAAATGATGAGGTATGACAACCCACATTGTTAAAATGATGAGGTAAAAACTCGCCTTGATAATATAGACATATCCTCCTTTAAAATGAAGTGTGACAACTGACCTTATTAAAAAAGTTGAACATGGCATCCTCTATAGATTTGACGAGTGTCTCGACCTTCTCCTTGTCGACATCTGGGAACTCCTCCGCCTCTTCCTTTGCTCTCCTCATCAGGCACTCCGTGAGTGCTTTGCGCACATTCAGGCGCACCTGGTGGGGGGAGGGGCCGGAAGGGGTGGCGGACTCGGGTCTGCCTTCGGACTCTGTGCGCACTCTCTGCAAGGTACGACATTACAGATTTAGAAAAAAGCGTCCATTCAAATAAAAGAGCAAGAAAAAAATATTGAAGTTAATTTATCTATAGCTACTAATAATACCCGTAGTGTGTTTATTGAAATACTAGTGTACTTTGCCGTTAAAAATAACGGGTAATCATCAATACCAATTTATTACCTGTTATTAGGTTACTTTTAATTAATTCAATTTTCTGCATAGTCTAATTTATTTTATAGATAAAATACATTTAAATATTGAATAAAAACATGGGAATTTAAGTCAAGTCAATATATTTCCTTGCGTATCATAGTTACATTCTTCATGTTTATTGCTCGTCGTGTAAAAGCGGACACCAAACAGATAAATTAATAAGTATCTATACAAATAATTTCCTTATTGTATTTATTTATTCATTTGGTGTCCGCTTTTACACGACGGGCAATAAACATGAAGAATGTAACTATGATACGCACGGGAATATATTGACTTGATTTAAATTCTCCTGTTTATATTCAATTAGTAAATGTATTTTATCTATAAAATAAATTAAACTGCAATTTATTTTTATTTTAATAGAATTCATTAAAAGTAACCTAATGGCTAATAACGAGTAATAAATTGGTATTGATGATGACCCGTTATTATTAATGGGAAAGTAGACTAGTATAAATATGATATAGATCTAGGGTTAATATTTTCTACCATATAAGAAAGAATAGAGATATGCAGGTATCATGAATAAGATTTAAACCGAGTAGTTGAATCATATATTTTTCTAATTTGATAGAAGATGAGATTATTTAATTTTTTAAATGATAAAAATATTTCAAAATATTATATACTCTGCATAGTAAAACAACAACAGTTGTAATAAATGCAATAACAATAAATTCTTCCACTGTTTTCATCTGAAACATTCAAGGTAACTAACTTCTGGAGTAGCAGCCTACACCAAGCAAGCATGCTTTATTAACTCTTAAACCAAATATATTATACTACAGTAAGATACACAACTATCCCAAAGTTTGATTTCAAAAGTGCGTCGTGGCGCCATCTGGATTTTGAAAGCGGCAACTAGAGAAGAAACAATAACATTTGGTGTTGATCGAAACATTGAAAGTTTCAGTGTTCAACTGAAACTAGCTTTCAATATTAAAGAGTAGATTTCAGAATGATTCTTCTGTTGACCGTGTAACTTCTGTCTGAACAGTGTAACTTTCAATGTTTTGAACAAAACCAAATGTTGTTGTTGCTCTAGTTCCCGCTTTCAAATCCAGATGGCGCTTTTTAAAAACAGAAATTTCTGATAGTGGTGTATCTTGCTGTAGTATAATATCTTTGCTGATACTTTCATATTCTTTAAATAATTTAGCGCATTCTAATTACCTTCTTGTACTCCTTTCTCTGTGGTGTCTTGCCATCCACCTCGTCATTCCGTTTGAACTTGGCGAAGTGGCTCGTCTTTTCCACTTTAGGGGAGGGACTGGAGGGGGGTGGAACATTGGAGCTGGGAAGAAGGATAGACTTGCGAGGAGCTTGAGAAGATCTGTTAAAAGAGATAATTGTTTATAATCATCATGTCAAATTTTTTTTCATTAAAAACAGGAATGTTTTAATTTAAAATGTTTAGTTAAACTGATAACACTGTGCTTTTCGGTATGATACGTTTATAATGTTTTCTTCGAAACTGAAGTCATATGACTGATGTCAGTGGAGAAAGAAGTACAAGGGACTTTGAAGAAGTAGGCACAGAGGAAATTGACCCCACGAACTATGTCACCTAAATATGCGACTATAAACAGAATCATTGTGGCAAGTAAGGTGATAGTAAATATAAAAAAGACCTTAAGACTAGGGTAAATCCTGAGTTATTGGACTGTTCCACATTTCTGATCACATAAGAGAATATTAAACAATAAAAGTTAAATAATAATTCAATATATTTTCTTGTTTGTCCGAAAATGTGGAACCGATCGATAACTCAGAATTTATTAAAATCTTTAAAAAAATTCACGAATACAGAAAATTAGGATTACTTTAAACTAATTTTCATGTAACAACATACTTCTATTAAATAGTTAGATGTTCGGTAGTAAATAAAATAAACGGAAAGAGATTTACATTTATGAAAATAAAAAAAGTCAAGCGAAGTTAGCCATATCATGTTTGTGAGTGAACAGAAATTGCCTGCGTCGCATATAAATCTTTTAAGTCAGCTATATTATATACCTATTACCTGGATGTACTTTCAAAACCAAAATGTAAAAGCAGTTACTCTTAACTAGCTTTGACAAAGAAATCGATTAAAATAACACCATGAAAAGGAAGAAATGCAATTAGGTTTTGGTGACATGCTAGAAAATTTCTGAAACTACGCCTAGTACCTAATCGTTAGCAGAAAAATAAAATATTTCAATCACCCACCAAAGTGCAAGTTAAGAATTATTATTATATAGGCTTTCCATGTATGAACGAACATGTTAAACTAACCGATAATTCGTAACTTACCCTACCTACAATCAGATTGTTATTAATTTTTCTTTAGTAACTAACCTCTTTTTATATTTTTTCATTAGTTTGTTCTGGTGTACCATGGGCATGTTTATGAATTTGGTGTACTTAGGTGAACATTCTTCCCTAGCCTCATTGTACCTATGCAACACCAAACCAGTGAGATCTACCACTGGTTTGGAGTGACTTGCAACTTTTTCACTACTTTCAGGTAGGTTTTTAGATTCAATTACATCTAAATCAGGAAGTTCTTCAGGTAGTTCTGGGGTGTCTACTTCATTACCGTTCTCATCTATAGTTACTTCGGTTATTTCGCAAACTTCATTTTCTGGTTTGTTGTTTTTTTCAGACTTGCAAGTTGGCCGTTTAGGTATCTTAAACTTTTTCATAAATATAACTTGGTCATACAACTCCATTTTTATTAAATCAACAACTATAAAATCATATAATATCTGTAGAAAAATGATTTTTGCCTACATCAGTGAAAAGTTTTATATTGAAAATCTAATTGTGTAAAATAAAACTAGGTATAGTTTAGTTAAATATTAATGAGGTTATATTCGTAGCCACCTCCAAACTAGTAGGAAGTATATCTCTGGTAGGGTTCTGATAATACGCTTTTATAATCAGATAAGAATAGGGTAAAAACAGGTAAATTGCGGCAGACAAACTAATAGCGGCCTCTCACCTCATAAACGCTAATGAAAATTATAGCTTTAAAACACTAATAAAATTAATAAATTATGGCATGCATTGCTATTACTTTGAAATGCAACATTTCAATATGAATTTCAATAATAGATTTGTTCCGTGGAAACCGAATTTTAATAATGAAGATAAAAACAAGGGTGGTAATAAAAAAGTCCATATTTCTTCAAGCTTTCGATTTTTTCAAAAAATCATCCTCAGGAAACCTAAACATATCTTAATTCTACTATATAAATACAAAATTCTCCTATCTAGGATACAGATAATTTATTAAATAATTAATCTGTATCCTATCTGTATCCTAGATAGGAGAATTTTGTATTTATATAGTAGAATTAAGATATGTTTAGGTTTCCTGAGGATGATTTTTTGAAAAAATCGAAAGCTTGAAGAAATATGGACTTTTTTATTACCACCCTTGTTTTTATCTTCAATATGAATTTCTTGAGAGACCACAATTTACCTGTGTGATCCTATCATACGCAAAATGGTATCGAATGTAGAACGATTCAATACCGTTTAATTCTCTCCGTCTATAATAATTTAAGGATCTATATTTTTAAAAGCACATTGTCACAACCCTATAGATCAGTTTTCTTCAACCAACTTTATGGCAAATAGGGCAATTACTCAATAACCAACAGGACACAGTAACCTATAGCAAATTGCTAAAAGATATCCAGTTCAACTACTATCGGCAAATATAAATTTAGGTTGCTCTTATAAATGTTGAGACAAACTATCTAAATATGAAGTGCCAATGTATTAACTATTAAGCAGGCAAATTGAATATAACATTAAAAAAAATAAGTCACCTAAATGCTTTGAGCTAAGGTTGGATTTAACTGGCGCAATTTACCTGTTTCACCCTAACAGTTACCTAGCTAAACTTTATCTAATATTATAGGGTCACTCAGATAAATTGCGGTCCTTGTTATTTCAAGAAACTTTTCTCTCTTAAGTCTTATTCTGCTTCACTGAAATAATATCAAAATGTTGTATATCAAAAGAAGCGTGATACTTAATTAATGAATTTTATGAGTGTCTTGAAGCTATGAATTTTATTAGTGTTTCTGTGGTGTGAGGCCAAAGTTAGTCGGTGTGTCGCAATTTACCAGCTTCACCATACTAATGCTAGGTACTAAACCCCAATTAATTATGAACAATAAGCATTAAGAATTGGATATTTTATCAACAAAATTTGAAATCCTAATAATGAAACTGATACGCTATAGCTACAGGTAGCTAAATCAAAGTCGGGTAAAATAAAACAAGTTCACAGCAATACTATTTTTGAAGAAAAAATACAGCTGTACGATAAAAAATATATATCAGTAGGTAATAACGATATAAAAATTGTCTGTATAATAGTAGTTAGAGAACTAAGCATCACAAAAAGTATCACAGGAAGGAGGGTTGAACTGTTATCAGCACGAAGGTTGTAGAGACACTGAAGTAAAGTTACTTACTGAACCTTTGTCAAGCCCCGTCCAGACGCTCCGACAAATGCCCAGATTTCTCTGAAATCAGGTGTTCGCGAGCAAATTTGTCCGCGATATGGCAGGCAAATTTGTCCCCGATCACAAGAATCGAAACTGTCAGTGACTTTCAACATGTTGGACAAATTTGTCCCCGAACAAGTGTTCGCGACTGTTATTTGAATGAATATTTGTGATAGGTATATGAAGTAAATTTGATAATTACTCTCATTTTAGATATGAAAGATTGAATTAATTATTTAGTAGTCTATTTATATTATTGGATTGAGATTTTTGTAAATAAATTTAAATAAATTTTTGTATTTTTTAGAATAAATGTGATTAGTTATTAGTTATCTACATATTAGTTACTGACTAGGGCAAGTTCCGAGTTATCGAACATTTCCACATTTTCGGACACGTATTATAAATATTATAGGTAGCTATTTTAATTATCATTTAACTCTCATTGTAATCATTAGTTTTTCTTTCTTACTTTTCTGTAAATGTGGAACCGTCCCATACTTGGTACTTACCCGGCCTATAAATAGGTATGAATTATTTGGTTGTTTTTCCTAATTTTACTAGGTAAGTAGGTACCTACCTAACTAGTAAACATACAGTATTCTATTTAAGGCTTATAGGAAACAGTATTTAGAAGTGAGCGTAAAACGTATAGGTACCTATACGTACGTAGATAAAGGAAATTTAAATTTTGATAGACCTATCATGATCTACGATAACTCCCACTTCGCGAGTACTAGGAGTGTCTGATTACCGAGACGTTTTTCCAGATGGGTACTATATAGGTATTATACTATAAGTAACTCAGGTTAGATATCTAGGTAAATATTTATATTAGGTATATAATCGGCTAGGTATAATACCTAGATATATATTTATGTTATATTATATAGATCGTCTAGTTATCTAATTACGCATTTATATTATATAATCAGCTAGGTAGGTACCTAGTACCTCGGTAAGATTTTATATTTTACATCCGATAGGTACCTAGGTAATCATTTATTAAATCCATGCTTGTTTCTAAAATTGATAAATTGTTAGGTATTAACTATCATCAACAACATATGATATTTTTCCAATGAATTAATTATGCAGAATCGCGAACACGGACATTTCAGTTTCCTGATCATATTGCTCTCGTCTGGACGCGAACACAGGCAGAAATGAGATTGCCCGTGTTCGCCCGAGTATTTCCAAACTCAAGGCATTTGTCGGAGCGTCTGGACGGGGTTTCAGACTACAACATCAACCTTTACAGACAGCATCATCTCAAAGTGAATGAAATGGTCAAATTGACACTGTAGTCGGTAATTGAATATTTATTCCGCACTAAGCATATTTTTATAATGAATAAAATTTCACATGCCAAGAAATAATTCGGAATCAACATAAATTTGAGCTTCAGTTTGTAATCTAAAATTAGGTTAGTGTGGAAGAATAATTTGTTAGATACATTCGGTTCATAGTAAATAGATAGAGAAGTATGCTAAGTTTCAAATTCAATGACGCTAAACTTGATCGATTCTTCAGAAACGATGTAAACAAATGGCGTCGCATAGAGTACACCCAAATATTATATATATTATTAGGTGAATATTATAAGTGAATAGAGTGTAAAACGTGATAAACACAATTTTATGTAAGTTAATTTCAATGAAAATGCACATTCAACTGAATAATAGCACAATTTTTATTTTAAATCAAATGGATAATATTCTGTGTGACGTCACTCTTAATATTTTCGGATGTTCCAATATTGTACTTGGTATACTTATTTATTTATACACTATGCGTTCGGTTGCCATGGTGAAATAAGTTGCCAACTATGTATTTAAAAGTATTTCACTTTATGAATTTGAGTGTTTTATTGATTTAGAATAGAATTCAATATTTCATATACATCCAGACAAAATTATTCTAGTAAAGTAGCTAAATAATATATATCAAATACACGTTGTCATGGCGATTTGAGTTGCTAATTAGCTAATTTTAGGGGAAAATATATTAGTCATTAAAGTAAGTAGAAATTACACATCGATAACAATTAAAATAAAGTAGCTATTCTTCAAATAGATCAAAAATCCCACTACAGAAGCTAGGTAGGGTAAGTTACGAATTATAGGTCAGTTCCACATCTTCGGTCATATAAGAAAAAACTATACCTGAAGGTATCATATATACCAATTAAATTAAAAATGAAATAATTATTATTATGTAGTTTTTTCTTGTATTACCGAAGATGTGGAACTGTACGATAATTTGTAACTTTGGCTAGTAGCTACTTAATTACTTACGGTGCAGGGCTGGCTTTAGGTTTGGCTGGTGTCTTCATGGTACTCTTGACTGCGTTAGGTTTTACCAGAGAGTAGTGGGGGTTGTTACGAAGAAACTCTGACAACTCATTGAGCATTGGGGCATCTTTGCCTGGTAAAAAAAAGAGGGGGTGTTAAAAGAGAACTGTTGTAAACGTCACAGTTCTCGGAAAGTGGGGGTTAACATATGGCACGAACCATCAGACCCACTTCCCGAGTACTATGTGCCATCAAATGTCCCAATTGAATGTGTACTCACCAGTTAAAACTTTTCCCGTTTTTTCATTCACTACCAAGACTCTGGGTTGCGTTTTGTTCACCTGTTGGTTGACAGTTGGTTTGACGGGCCCTTCCGCTGTACCCTCTGAGAGCTAAAAAAAATAAATAACATAGGAATTAAAAGTGCTCTCATTAGGTACTCTTACAATGCGCTCTTAACTCTCACAGTGCTCTCTCACCTCTCTACTCTCAATCCCCAGGCCTGAGAGCATAGCTGCAGCGTGTTTCAAGGTACAGGATTGAGAGCAAAATAGGGAGCCATCGGCTCTTTCACTCACATCACAGTGAGTGCAGATCGTCTGAGGGAGGAGAGAGCAAGTGAGGGAAAAGAGAAGTAGAGCTATGGGCTCTAACACCTGACGTCCCTGGCACCAAACCCACACTAACCTGCTGTTTTTCCTTGTGAAGTATCTTGGTAAGTGCATCTTTCTTGCAGGCCTGACAGAACCAAATCTCTTCGTCCTCTTCCATTCTTCTTCCTGTAAAGAAATTAGAACCATTATCTAAGAGTTAGTTTAGTAAGGAAAATCTAACCTTATTAGCTAATTCACAGCTATAATTTTCATCATAATATCAGTTAAGGATAAGGATATTTATTGATGAATAAAAGAAAATACACATCAAGCCCTTATATGATTTCCTTATTAAGGAAATTTTCGGGCAAAAAAAAAAATGATAAAAGAAATTACACAAGCTTAAAAAAAAAAAAAATAAGTATACAGATCTAAGGGAAAATAACTATACAAATCACTAACACAATCACAATAATCCCTAATCTGCACTAGCATAACGACTAAGGAAATACTTCTCAAGCTGAAATTTAAAAGAATTGTAAGAAGAAATATTCCTCAAATAAATGAGTAAAGAGCGCCAGGCTTTTGAAGCAGAGAAATGCACACTATGTTCAGTTAATGTTAATCTATGGCGATTTATAATAGGATCAGATACATGCCTAGTTTGATAGGCTGTATTTGAAATGTTGAATTTTTGTCTGTTCTTAAAAAAATAGAGGAGTTATTCATCTTATGAATATTCTTGGGATTTTTAATTGATGTTGAACGTTACATGAATGGAGAGACATTGTTTCTAAGAAAATATATTGCTAACAGTGTCCTGATTGGAGTACTATGTCGTATATTGAAGAATAATTAATAACTACTCATGGGCAAGTAACTGTTCTCTTTCCAGTTTACAAATAATGAACAATAACCTGAATCCTTAATTTAGATAAATTTTTATCACTGTGATAGAGAAATTATTGACATATTCAAATACCTACCTATCTTTATAATTATATACATTTCCGACTCATTCTAAATACTGACTAGAACGGTGAAGACTCTGACTCACCCATAGCCTTGGTGATATTGACGCAAGAACCGTGGAACCAATTCTCGCAGCCATCGCAGCTAATCATAAACCGCCCACCATGGGGCTTGCGACAGAGGCACCAAAGGCGTGACGGGTCTTCATCCTCTTCTACAAAGTTATCGTCAGAAGAGGCCTCCTGTGAAGAGGAGTATGGTTAGATATATTGAAGAAGAGAGTGAGAGGAGAACATTGAAGATGAGAAAGGAATGTATACGATAATAGGAGGATATAGCAAGAAGATAAGGGAGGTGTTTGCTAGAATAAAATAAAGACATAGAAAAGATAATATCAGAGAATAATTTACTACATCTCTCACCTCTTCATCCAATTCATCATCAGTTGCTTTGTCATTCTCTTCTTCTTCTTCTTGCTCGTCTGTATTCCTTCTCTTTTTGCCTTCTCCATCCTGAAATTAAATTAGGTATTGTTAATATCAATGTAAATTTTTAATAATATCAATGGACGCATTTCAGATTCAGGGCTATTGCTAGAAACAAACACTAATTTATTAAATCATTAAAACAAGAATATTGATAGCTTAGCAATAAAATTTGTGATCTTAGTAAGTTAATACTAATCATTAGTTAGTATAACTATTTTTAATTATTATTTAGTAACTACTATCATAACAAGTTCAAACATGTCCTAACAAGTTCAAACATGACCTATCAAGTTCAAACATGACCTATCAAGTTCAAACATGACCTATCAAGTTCAAACATGACCTATCAAGTTCAAACATGACCTATCAAGTTCAAAAATGACCTATCAAGTTCAAACATGACCTATCAAGTTCAAACATGTCCTATCAAGTTCAAACATGTCCTATCAAGTTCAAACATGTCCTATCAAGTTCAAACATGTCCTATCAAGTTCAAACATGTCCTAACAAGTTCAAACGTGTCCTAACAAGTTCAAACGTGTCCTAACAAGTTCAAACGTGTCCTAACAAGTTCAAACATGTCCTAACAAGTTCAAACATGTCCAAACATGTCCTAACAAGTTCATACATGTCCTAACAAGTTCAAACATGTCCTAACAAGTTCAAACATGTCCAAACATGTCCTAACAAGTTCATACATGTTGTAGCAAGTTCAAACATGTCCTAACAAGTTCATACATGTTGTAGCAAGTTCAAACATGTCTCTCCTCACCTCCTCTTCTTCCTCCTCAAACATTATCATCTCCTCCCCAAAGGTTTTCTTCTTGGGAGGTCTGTTGCTCCTCCTCACATTCTCACTCATTTCAGGAGCATCGAACTCCTCCTCATCTTCCAGAGTCTCCTCTTCGTCTGAAAACTCCTCCTAGAAACGAAAAAGAAAAATTAAGTACATTGTTCTTAGATTCAATCGCGGTATGACTGTAAAAAGGCTTCCATTTATTCAAGCAATTAGTTTATTTTATCTGAATACACTAATTAAAAAGTCATTTAGAATTAAGTAAAAAACACTAATGTTTCCACAGTTCCATTATAAAAGAAAAAAAATGAAAAAAAATTATCCTTAGTTACTAAAAAGGCATGTTTCCAACCTAAAAACATATGAAATAAATAACATCTAGACCCTACCTTGTAACTTCCCCTTCTTCCATCTTCCTCTGGCTTCTCCTTCTTGATAACCTTCTCTTCCACCTTCGGCACCTTCTTGATAACCTTAGCCTTCTTCAGGGACTCGTAGGGCACCTCCAATGCATCTGTGAAGGACTTCAACTTCTTACTTGAAGGCATAGGACGCTGATTATCAAGCGCCCTGTTAGTTGGCGTGACAGGAGTCCTGTTGGTTGGCGTGACAGGTGGCGTTTTACTAACACTCTTCTTCATTTCTCTACTTTCCTTAACCGACTTTAAATCTAACTCTAAATTTCTATTAGGCTTTTCTGGTTTGATTTTCTTGCCATCTGTTAATAAGTTCTTAGGGGAGGTTTTGATTGTTTTCTCGTTACTGGAAAGAGAAGGGTTTAGTTTTTTCTTAGTAGAAGTTTCTCTGACTTTCTGAGATGTTGATTTACCGTCAGGAGTCTTCAGAACTTTTTTAGAAGTATCGGGTACAGATTTCTGAACGTTTTTTTGTGCTAGTTCTAAAATCTTTAAATAATCCTGTGGGTTTTGTGCCTTTTTCTTGACTTTTATTCTCTCTTGTTCCTGAACTTTATCAGCCTCTTCCACAGGCACTCTTTTGGTAACGTATTTCGTCTTTCCGTTCTTATCCTTTACTTCCCTTATCACCTTCTTCATCTGTACTTTTTCTGGTTTTACTTTCTTAACTTTGGGTGTTTTTTTAACAGTCTCTTTAGGTTTGGGAGATTCCTCCTCTTCTATAGGCAAACTAAGATCAGGTAAAGAGTTACTGTCCTCTTCTTTATCACTCTCTTCTTCAATCTCCTCCGCTTTATAACTTTCCTCTTCATCACTCTCCTCCTCTTCCACATTCTCCTCCACTTCCTCATTCTCCTCTTCATCCACCTCCATAGCCTCCTCTTCTTTCTCCTCTTCGTCACTGTTCGCTCCATGCAAATCACTCATTTGCTTCTCCAAGTCATCTGAAAAATATAAATACAATTAAAACCATCTCCTAACAATGACTAACCTGAAATAAATACAATTAAATCATTCATTGTTCATGCATAGAAATATCATCACCAAACAACGACTACACTGAAATAAATACCACTAAAACTCTCATAGTGCATGCATATAATTGTCATTATAATACTAAAGCTGGTTCCCATTTATGAAACTTTATATTAATAAAGTCTCAACGGTAAATAAATAAAGTTAAAGTCATCATTGCCCAAAAATAGAAAAAGATTTCAATGTTACCAAAAACACTACTCCTTTTGGGAATTAGGTAGCGAGACTGATTTATTTTGTTCAACTGTTAACTCTTACCTAAATAATATAAACGAGTGATAAATGTTCGGTGTTTAAATTCTCGAACGAATATTTGTTCATTACCAAGATTTAATAAGTTTTTAAATCATTTTAATATTTTTCCTTTAGCTACATTGTTTAATTTAAATCGTATCAAAAACACTTGGAAAGTGTAAAATTAATCAGTATAACTATAACAAGCATTAAAAAAGGACTTCGAAGAAGCAGTCAAGCAGAAAAGTGGTCCATCAACGACGTACTCGCCACTCATGGATGGAGAAAAGCTACTGTGTGAACAATCTATTCGAAACACTGATGAGTCACAGACTGAAGAGGAAAGTGAAGAGATGATAGTAAATGAAGCCTGCACACCAATTAATAGTTTCTAATTTGCATTTAAAAAAATTCTAATAAACCTGAAATTTAATAGTTAACCGTCTAATCTTTGAAAAAATGACAGAAAACCTAGTAAGTGTACCTAATCCATGTTACAACGGTTACGTGTACAACTACAGACAGTAAGTGGTAAGCAGAAACAATTTGGGGATATTTATTCAACAATTAGCAGAGTATTACCTAATTAATAACTACCTTCATTAGAAGTTTTAGGTGAAAAAAATATACCTGAAAAACACTAGGTACCTAGCTACCGAATTTATTTAATCTAATAAAGGTTAAAAGAAAGCTACAAATCAAGAGCGATCTACTTGGATAATTATTTGAAGCTAGGTACGATTAAAAGTCTGTTTCAGCCCTATCGTCGACGTCAAAAAGAAATTAAATGCAAGGGACGTGAAGAAGCAGTCAGAAAGGAAAGTGGCTCCATGAACGAAGTCACCTACCAGCAGGTACGAAACCTAACATAAACTAATTCAATATAGCTACTATATAATATACAAATAATAAAACCTACATAACTTTATTTACTTGAAATCTCTACCTACTTCAAATTTTAATTTCATCAAAATTGAGTGATTTTCCAATTACCGGATACTTTTGGTTATTATTAATTTAGGTACAGAGTGAAAATTTTAAAATATTCGCTATTAAAATTAGGTTCGCTTATCAAAATAAATCAAAAATGTAGGTAAATATCAAAACTCATACAATGAATGCATTTTGAAAATCCATAATTAATGAACATTCGTAATTTTCTATTAGTTAAAAATAAGTACGGTAATCGGTTAATTACTCCATTAAAAACATCAAAAATGGAACACCTTACAAATGCTGTAACGAAATTCAGTTTTATACCCCATAAACAGAAAACCTATAAACTAATAACATTACTCTTTCGTATGAAATTAAGATTAACTTTACCAAGCAATACAATAATGAAAATTATATTAAATATAAAATATCAAGCTACCTATTTCCGTTGCTATAATTAGGCATTTTCTACCTACTTTAGTTCATAAATTTTGAATTCTAAAATTAGGCAGCCACTATTTTTCACAATTTCAGTAGCTACCTATATATCTTTCATATCTTATCTATAAGGGAAAGTTCTAAGTTATCGAACAGTTCCACATTTTCGATCATATAATGAAAGAAAATATATAATTTAACTCGTTTTAATATGTATCCATGATACCTGCAGATATCATGGATACATATTAAAATTAATTCAAATTAGTAAACTAATTATATGATCGAAAATGTGAAACTGTTCGATAACTCGGAACTTACCCTATATCAATTACAAATTTTCTTTTTCTAATTTGTTTATACAGCATTTGAAGGCGAATCAAACCATTTTAAAATAAACTGTGTATTTGATTTACAAAAAAAAACAGTTTACATAAACAACATTTAATAACAAAACTACGCAATTAATTAAAAACCTACCTAATACTTTAATTAAAAATGGTCATAAAATAATATAACTTTTTTTAAAGAACTGAAGCCCAAATGAGACAACGAACTAGCTACAGTACTACAAAGAACTTTGAAGAAGAAGACGTTGTTATTGGACAGCTTTTTGCTACCTATTAACATAGAAGAGAAGTACATGAACGCAGGAAAGCTACTCTGTGATCATAGCAAGCCAGTAAAACTGTAGCAATTTTTCAAATATATTTTAGCCAAAGTTGTGGAACATGACGTTTTCATTGAATATCAATCAGCAGTGTATATTTAATTAACCACTAAATCTTCTATTTTTGAAAACCGGAAATTCCAAATATCAGTACAGGATATTACGTAATAAACTGATATTAATATTAATATAGTATAATTTCAATTTTTAACTACAATAAGTGCAGTGGATATAGAAAGCTGCAACGCGCCAATATTTCTGGCATTTAAATCTCCACTACTAATTCATTGATCCTGAATAGGATTAGAGAGACTATTCAAGGTACAGATTAGTCTATTGTTCATGGATTCAAAATACCTGGTTTGGCATAAATTCAACAGACTGAAAATTATAAAACAAAATCTATCTACCACATTCAATGGTCTACAAACAACAATTTGTTCAGCCTTTATTTCCCGCATTATAAAAAACTGAATTCGTTATTTTCTTTAATCTAAAAATGGCGCAAAAAAGAAAAGCTCGCGAAGTTTGAATGTCGGAACCTAGTACTGCAGACTGAGGATGATTAATCCTATTATTGACCAATGTGATGTAGCATCACACGCTGCACATTAATGTGATGAATAGCGTGCTGCACCTAAGTATTATGCGTCGCTTGCTGCCGCCTCAATCAATCTTTCAAAGATAACTATATTTTAATCATTTACTTGCAGCGATTTTCATTTATTAATGAAGACTGATTATTTTGCAAGTCATTTAGATCACCATATTCTGCAGACTTTCGATGGGAAATTGAGCTACTTAGAAGTAAAAAAATCGATAGGCTACTTGCTTCAGAAACATACTATGTTGCTACAAGATTTTAAAATTGGTTAGTTTCAATACTGAGAGTTTGTATACATGATACTTTGAGGTATCGTATTATGGATACCAACAAACAAAATTTTGGGTAACTCTGCATCATTGGTAGCTATCTTCCAGGCTTTTAATTTGCCACACTTTGAAACTTGGTCACATATTCTGCACAACCTCACTCACCAAGATATTCAGTGTTAGAAATTGGAAGCACATTTACCTTCCTATATAGATATATATTTACGAATACGATTTTTGGCATTTATCACAGACATAGTGTATCAGGTACAAAATTACAAAGTTAGTTTCTACATAGTATTGGACACATACCAGCTTAATCGTCAGCTGTGTGTCGTATAACAAGGATTAGAATAAACAACACCCCCGTAAAACACAAAGGTAAATATAGGATATCAATTTAAAACAAACGGTATCAGCCATATTATGGCACACCAATCTTGTTAACCAACCTAGTTCTTCATCTTTATCTTGCTCTGTCATCACAGGCATATTTTTGCCTTTGGACCGCGCTCCTGCCCCTCTTGGTCTGCCTCGAGCTCCACCACCTCCTCTTCTTGCCTTCTTATTATTTCTCACAATTATTTCTTCATCTTCCACTTCTTCATCTTCGTCTTCCATGCTCTCTTCTTCTGTTCCCTCATCATTAGTCATCAACTCCCTTTCTTGCTGCAACATTCGTTGATTCTCTTTCCGTATTTTTGTCACCTGAAAAGCACAAACAGAATGTAATCCTCCGTAAAAAAAGGCGCTTCTAAAATCACAATTCGAATTCTAAAAAGGAGTAGATACAGAAATAACTCAATGAATAAACTACAATAGTTGTAATATTGTTAACAATCTAAATATGAAATAGTTGTTAGTTTCCACTAGCCTAAAATCACAAGAAAAGTCTAGAATAACAATGAATGAGACTGGAATAGGAAATTAGGGCATACAAAAATGACACTTAGCTAGTTACTGTAGTAAAATTAGGAAGGAAATTAACTATACATAAGCGCTGGAGACATCCTGAAAGTAATTAGGTAGAGTGAAAAGATAAAGAAATTCCACCATTATAAAAGAACATTATTGACTAGTCCTCACAAACTTCTAGAGTGGTTTCCCTAGTAGCTAAACAACTCCTTTTGTAACTACAAAACGTAACCCAATTTCTGTATTCCCATCACCACACAGCCAATCAGACACTACCATCACCATCCAGCCAATCAGTCACTACCATCACCATCCAGCCAATCAGTCACTACCATCACCATCCAGCCAATCAGTCACTACCATCACCATCCAGCCAATCAGTCACTACCATCACCATCCAGCCAATCAGTCACTACCATCACCATCCAGCCAATCAGTCACTATCATCACCCAGTGGCTCATCCCTCTCGTTACCTCATCTCTCTCTGCTTTGTCTTGCTGTCTCTGAGATCTCCTTTGGGCCAAAGTCCTGGCACGGCCTCTCTTCGATGGTGTTGAATCTGAGGCTTCAGAGCAATTGATATTAAGTGACTTGTTATTTCATTCAGCTTAAAAATAAAAAGTTACTTTAGAAAAGTGAAACCATTGGTCTCAAATTATTAATGAAAAATGATCAGGTGTTAGCAACGCTCTTCAGTTATTGTAAATGGTATTAATTTAGATATACTAAGCTGAGCTTTGAAAAAAAGAATGACCAATGAGAATCATCTTCAAATAAGATAAAAGGAGATGTACCTATTAAACACATAAATCCTGTAGAAATTCTCTCTAAAGTGAATACAATGATTATTTATTAAAGGTTTAAATAATTACCACTGTCGGTCTCTCCCACAGGTAAAATATCTAGCAAGTTGTCAGCACCGAGTAGATGACGTGTCTCGTCTGATGAGAGAAGTTGTTGCAACGACTCTTCATCAATTGGAAGCTCCTCATAGTTGCCTTCACCTGAGAAATGAAGAGATTCAATGAAGCAACTCTATGGATATGACAGAAAGTTATAGTTACTGATTAAATTTTTCTTTTCAACACATCCAACCATGTTTCTAACACCTCAAAACGTGTTTACAGCATATCCAACAATGTTTAATTATAACACCTGTTTATCACACCCCAGATAAGTTCATAACACGTTCAAACATATGGTCAAAGAGTTCTCGATGTAGTTAGCATTAGTGTCTTTTTCCCAAGACACTAATGCTAACTTTTTTTTTCCCAACTGAGTCACTTCACCTCTCTTCCACTCACCAGTTAGCTGACTATATTCCACAGTCTCGCCCTCCACTCCTGTCAGCATACTAACTGACGAGTCACCACCTGTCATCTGAAGCAGTGACACGTCATTGGAATTACCAGCTTGACTTGCTGCAATGGAGAAAAATATACTTTTACTTTTAACATCATAACCAGGTCTGGTTATCATCTTGAGTACATGAATGAAAAATAAAAAAATGTTAACCAAGAGTTTTGAAGTTGGGGAACAGGGGCCCCAACAATAAAATAAGTAATAAATCACCATCGTTAGAAATACTCACCCAATAAGTTATTGAGCTGGTCGTCATTGTTCACGAAAATGAGAACTGCCGTCTTGTTGTTCCCGGAGCCCTCATTGACCATAACTTGTGGTGGGGGAGCAGATGCATCGCTGCAGTCCTTCACAAATGAATTGGACATCTGAAGAGAAAGAGAAATAGATTAGCAGTCAATAGAGATGCAATTATACATTGACAGCTGGCAGTTCTTGCCAGTTCCAGTCAATTGCATTATCGGTAATAACAAATTGAATCATAGAGAGATAGGGCAAGTTTCAAGCTGTTGGACAGTCCACATTATAAATCATAAATAAATATTGTAGCTACATCTTATTTCGATTGGCATCCATGATCATTGTTTACTGCAAGTATTATAGGTACCAACTGAAATGAAAGTTCAATATAATAATTATACCCTTTTTTTGTTATGCGATCTAAAGTGTGGAACTGTACAATAATTTGTAACTTACCCTAATCAATAACTTTAGAATTTAAAAACCACAGTTTGAATCAAAGAAAATTCACCTCTAAATGTTGTTTCTTTTTTAATAGTAATCAGAGACTATATTTGACTTTGTGATTTTCGTCATATCTAGTACAAAACATTGAAAAAATTGTTTATTGTTTTCATACATGCCAAATAAAAAACTTGGACACTTAATTACACTCACAATACTCAGTAAGTGGGTCTTTTTCTACTCTAGAAATAAACTATGAAAGTCTGAACCAATTATGCAGAGTGGATTTTCTAGTAATTTGGAGAAAATACAGGACAGAATTTAGATCTAGGAGAATATTTATCCCAATTGATAGAGCACTAGTTCTTCTTATTGTTACTCTTTGGGGCATGTTAAATAAGCCACATATTGAGTTACATTTGTTGCATGTTGGGATACCATGTGACCTACATATTAAAACGTTGACTATGTATGCTCAAAACTCAGTCTAGCCTCACTGACGTTTCCAAAATTATAAGTTTATGATACCTCTTCTGTATAACGTGTCCCACAATAGTGAGAGGAGTGAGTATCTCTCTCTGTACCTATTGATTTAGTCTGCGTTATAAGAACAGTGGTATAAATGTGGTTCACATTGTGATAATTTAATTCAGGTTTAAAATATTGACAGTGGTACAAATGTGTAGTCAATGCTTTAAGAAGTATTCATGAGCATAAGTTGCATGGTGTATCAACGTTCCACCTTCTTGCTAATAAAGAATTAATAGATTTTTCATGTTTTTTTTCAATACTATTGAAAATAATTATCCACAAAACTTTTTATCTATTTCAATTAATAATAAATAAAGGTCTTTGCAACTTGGGTGCTATTATCCTCAAATCATACATATCCTGGAGAATAGAAGATTCGTATAAAGATTTGATTACCTTCGTTGAACTGGCAATTTGGATTCAAGAGTGAAATTTTTTTCCAAAGAGTTCTCACCACTTGGATAGGATATATTACACCAAAAAAAGTAGAACAGTGCAGTTGATGAAATCAACATATTACATCTTACTACCTCCAAATGAAGCAGAATAAATATGATTTAAATGAGATTTGCTGTACAGAATATACAATTTATTTTTCATAATTTGCAACCTGCCAATTTTACGTTGCGAGAAAACTAACAAAGTTGAAAAATGATCACTTTTGGCTCTTATATTTGGCTGATTGTTAATGATGAAAAATTTGATCCCCATAATACATAATTGATTAATTAAAATTTTAAACAAGAACGTGGGAAATCAAAACTAATTAATTATTGTTTGCAGGTTAGTTACAGAAAGTAAATAAAACTAGTATCAGACACTGTCTGTGACTTCATATAGATCTTTTCGTTTGTTTGTAGCGTCGAGGCGGGCATCTTTACGCACTACATAAAATATCTAACTCTCCACTCATTTTATCAATATACACCTATACTTTCATTGTTTCTAAGGGTTCATGAGCTGTTCTTTACAATGGCATAATACAAAGTTAGATTGATCCATTGATTATGAGTTAATGGCGGTGCAAAAGACAAAAAAATTTCTGATGAGTACTGATGTGATAAATACGCACCACATACAATATGATTAAAATTTACAAATTATATATCAATGTACCAAATATGCAACATTCTTTCTAAGGGTTCAAAGCTTTCTATTATGCAGGAGTATTTACACACTAAGAAATAATATAATATAAACTATGGTCTGTAACATGAAACTGACTACCGAAATGAACATCAACTATTTTCTGATTTAAAATTTAAAGTATATAGACCTATAACTTTTTTCATAATAGTAAATTACACACAATTTATATTTTCACGTGGCTGAATATTGAGGCTATGCTTTCATAGGTGTTACTTGTTCAAACACATGACGCTATTTGCAAGTGCAGTACTAGCATACTTTTAACATTGTTTCCAAGGGTTTAAGAAGCTGCTCTTTATGAGGGTGTAATCTCAGTTTGGATTAATCTCTTAGTTTCAAAGTTAATAGGAGAGCGAAAGACGCTCGCAAATTTCTGATGCATAAGGAAGCCCACCTTGACGCTAACTAACCACTATAATAAAGACAATGTTGGATTTTTAAAATTCTATTCAAAAGTTTTAACAATAATCCATAATCTGTAAAACTGACAAGTCTGTATTTGTTGTACTGAACTCTGCCAACTTTTCCAAAAATCTGGATAAACCAATATTTTCCCTATTTGGCTGATCCTCCTATTTTATTATAATAGTAATAGTAAAATAAGCTTCTAGTAATTGGTTCATATTCTAAATACTCATTGGAATATTTTTTATCAGATATAATGGTGTTTGTCTTTGGTGCCATATAGAGCTGTGGTTCTTAAAGTGAGGTTTGGATTGTTTATAGGGGGTGCCTGGGATTGCTGTTTTATATGTTACTTTTAAGTTTAGTTCTTGCAATTAAAATCATGCAGAACATACATGAAGTATATTTGGATTTCCTCGCATTATATTAACTAAATATATTAGGGTAAGTACTCCAGTGGGTACCCATTGCACCAATAGGTAAGCATCTTATATAAAACACTTCCTCCAGCTGAACCATTTCAAAAAAAAATGTATACACATTAGGGTACTAAGTTACTAACCCTATAATTGTAGCTTTTCAATCTATTTCAATGCAATACAATGCTCAGGGGGTGCTGAGAAAAGCAAGGAATGTGCAAGAAAAAACTTTAAGATCCACTGGTCTAGAATCTAGATGTTCTTTGCAATAATCTATAGTGACACCAGATGACTGAAATTTCACAATTTATCCCATTAGGGTAATAGGTCAATCACATAAGAAAATGCTTCCAAGTATTTCATATTGATGGACATTTGAAAACTTGAAACTCTTAATTGATTTCAAATTTCCAGATAATTCTGATGTTGGTTGGCAATCCAAATTTGGGTCAAAAATTTCTCCTACTTAGCAAAATTGTCTTTAACAAACACTTTCAGCTAAATTTATTTCAAAATTGCCTTACAGTCTGACACAATATGAAAATGACATTATTATTTATTAAGTACCAAATGGAAACATCCTATGACCATTATTATAGATTTTGGTCACTTATGACTATCAAAATACATTAATTGAGTAAATACAAGTTTCTTCTACACAATTATTGTATTACTAACATGGTTAGAAGGATTCTCGTAATAACATTTCCTTATGGTTATATGGAAGAGAAAATTAGCATCTAATATTTGATTCATTGACCCATCACTAAATCAGTTCCCATATCACACATATAATGGTATGGCTATTTTAACACGTTGACTACGTAGTGGTACAAGTATATACCACTGACACTATTTTGAACCCAAATTAAATAGAGACAATATGTACCACAATTATAGCACTATTTTTTATCATACAGACAATATCAATAGGTACACACAGAGATGCTCAGCTCATTTTGCTAACGTATGACATGTGATGCAGAAGCAATAACGTAAACTTGTAATTTTGGAAACATAGTCAACGTGTTAAACCTTTCTTAGAGTAATGAACCAACCCACACATAATAGATTGTGTCAATTACAGCCAATTAATTAGCTTTCATTTTAAAACTCTTAATCACAGATGTCCAATTAGAATTTTGATATTAAATTAATATATAACTTGTAATTGGACTACAAAAAACCATGAAAATAAATTGGCTACTGGATGCTTAGATGCTTTTCGATACTAATTACAAAATAACATCAACAAATACTCCGTTGTATAATGGCTTATGGCTATCAAATTAAATTCATTATTTAAATACCATCTACTAATTGAATTTAGTTTTTTAGTATAATATAAGTCATGATAGTATGTAATTATGCTTTTATGAAAGACCAAGATAGTTTATGACTATCAGAGTACATTCATAATGCAAATAAAAATAAGCCATATACTTTTAATTTCGAAAGTTTCCTATTGCTGAGCGATCTTTGTTGCAAGAAAAAAGTGCCTTAAATAATTAATGTAACTTTGATACTAAGAGGATTGATGCCGCTGCAAAGGATTGAGAATGTGGATTGGAGGCTATTGTGTACAGCTTCCTACACTTCTATTGCACCACTGCATATGTGATATGCAAACACATGAATGTGAAGTTTGTGAGATATGTGGAATTGGAGAAACCCACATAAGAATGATATATCAACGAATGAGGGAGATGTCTAAGAGCAATATATCTAGCTATGGCTGAAAAGTCAACAATATCTTAAGAAAATGAACTGGTGTCAGCACATAAAACAGGTAATAAAGCATGTCATTACTTGCCATTTTATTGGCAAGTTTAACAGGTAATAAAGCATGTCATTTCTTGCCATTTTATTGGCAAGTTTAACAGTATCATTTCTTGCCATTTTATTGGCAAGTTTAACAGGTAATAAAGCATGTCATTTCTTGCCATTTTATTGGCAAGTTTAACAGGTAATAAAGCATGTCATTTCTTGCCATTTTATTGGCAAGTTTAACAGGTAATAAAGCATGTCATTTCTTGCCATTTTATTGGCAAGTTTAACACAGTTATTTTTTTCAATGATTGAACTAATCCATAAACATTATATTACTTTACCCACCAAAAGGGAATGTTAACATAGAAATAAATAGTCATCTTAAAATCCATTCAACTTTGCTGGAATATTAATTTCTAAAAAAGAATTCCATTGAGATGACATAAATTTACCACCAAATGCAAACTGGAATGAATATACAATGATAGTAACAAACCCTAACTACAGAAAGGAGTAAGATGTTTTCCAAGAAATCTTCTAATTGGCTTTCTTTTATATCAAAATACATGTAGGAGAAAATTAAAGACCAGACTGCAAAAACTGGTAAGTTTGCACAGAAATCCTCTAACTACGGCTTATATTCTCAAAAATATACCCTGTCTAAATAATTTGGGACAAATTTACCATTTTCTCTGAGAACAATTCTCAATTTTCTTCTATATTTGCATACATTTTTCTGAGAACAGAATGCTTAATAGAAGATTTCTTGTAAACACTTTACAAATCAGTTTCTGTACTGATAAAAATGCATATAAATAAAAGAAAATTCAGGTTTGATTAGAAAAGTGTGAAAAAAATGACCCTTGCTTTGTAGACTGGGTTTCTAAGAGTATCAATTAATAAAGCCAATAAATTGGCTAACATCATAAAAACTTAAAATTTCACATAAATCTGTTGGCTACAATTATGAATTAATGCCAATGTTGCTATAGTAATTTGAACCACAAATTGAACATAACAAGTTCAGAGCAAAAAGTTTGTGCTAAATATGGCTTACTCCATTACTGTCTGGACATAAGACTGCAGAAACTAGTAAATTGTTCTCATAAAATCCTCTAGTTTGTTTTCTGTGGTTGTGTTATCAACAAAATGCATGAGAAGCCTAGTTGCTTCTCCGGGCCATATAGCTCCTTTATCACTGCTTGTTTCTTACATAAACGTCTCTGTTTGATCATGGGAGGCCCATGATCTATTGTAAAGAGGGTGCTATATGAAAAAATATATATATAGAAGAAAATTAAGAGTTGCCTACCACTCTATAGGGTCACACAGGTAAAATATAAAACTGCAAGTTTCTAACTTTAAGTAACTTTTTATTAGTGACCAGAACAAATTTATATGTTGAAAATAAAAAAGAAACATCATACATATTACAAATTATAAATTTTATGAAATATATTTCAAACTATGATTGAAAGCTCGAAAATAATCCAAAAATCCTCAAATATATTTCTCAGGGATTAAAGTTTAGACTAAGTTGTCAATGAGTTGGCCGAGTAAAAAAGTATGGTTCATCAGACATCAATTTTTAAAAGATAATTTAAGTAAAAACATCTCACTGGCAACTTATAAAGTAAACCAAGTAAATAGATTGTATTTGATGATAAATTTTGTTGACATGTCATGTGACTTTTCTTCTCTTTGAAATAAATATATTTACCATGGCAAGGGAAATAGGAAAAATGTTGAAGGACAAAAACAATTAAGGAAAAAAGTTGGCAAATTTTTTTATCAAAGATTTCTGGAACAGTCAGGAGTTCAGTGCATAAAGAATGGACTACTTGAGTTAATTATTCCAAGAGATAAGACTCAAAAAATTTACATGAATTAGACAGGAGATATAAATGATAGTTTCCACTGTAAAAATTGAACTTGGATTCAAATATCTCCTAAAATATCTTAAATATATGATTCAGGAAGCTTCGAGACCCAACTTATTTTATCACTAAACTAGCTTGGCTTAAAAGTCACCAGATGACCAGTGTGGTGAGAAAATGGATTGGTCTCTAACTTGCTAAATCCAGGAACCCACATTTAAAAATAAATTTATATTTTCACAATCTTGGAAAAAAAATTGGTGCCAGTTTGGTATGCGATCTGTGAGGTTAAGGTGATCTGATAAATGCCTTAGTATTTTTATTTTACTCATTTTCCTCCTGAGACAATTTTTGATTATTTTTGCAGAGCATCTTATTAGAGTCACAATGACACATATTTAATAACTTTTGTTTAACCTCTAAAAATGCTCCTATCTTCTTGTGAATCAACAGGTAAAGTATACTTCACAAATAATTTATTCAGTGATTCAACTTATGATTTTTTTTTTAATTTTTAACACAATGTATATTAAATAAAATCATAAAGAAAAAATATTCTTAAAAAGAATCAACAAAAATCTTTTTTGATTTAACCTAATGTTAAACTCATTAACTTCTCAAAATTCATCAGAAGGAACTTTACTCAAACTTTTTTCATAGAAAGTCTCCAATCCAACCAGTCTGCAAAGTGCGTCAAATCAGTCTCCAAGAATTTATTTCGAGGATAAGTTATCTCCAAATATTTTCTAATTTCTCTCCAAAATGATCAGAATTTCTTAAATAATTACATGTACACATAAGATTTAATTAGGAAAAAAACATGGATGTAAATCATATTAAAATTGGAATAAGTGAAATTGAGAAGGTGGATCATGTTAGGTATTTGGGTGCAATTTTGGATAATAAAATTCGTTTTGACAATCAAATCAAGTCAATTCTCTAAAAATATCTCATTCGATTGGTATATTATCCAAGCTTTGGCAGTTCTATACTGTAAATGTGCTGTAAAATTTTTATTTCACAATTGTTCATCCTCATTTATTGTATGGATTAGAGCTCTGGTTTGTTGCACCTGCTTATCCAACTAAAAAATTCAATGTGCTTCAAAACGTACAATTAGGTGTGTAAATAGACTCTAGTATGGTGAGCATACTGGACCTGTATTCCAAAATATGAAATTGTAATCTCTGGATAAATTGTATAAATTTTGCATTGGTGTGTATATGTATAAGACTTTGAACATTGTTAATCATGATCAGTTCCTATATAATAGATAGATTACAATACAGGATCAGCATAATCATTTTACTCGTAATAGACATCAAATTGTTACTCAACGCTTTAAAAAAAATAAGACTCCTCAAAGCATACTTTTCAAAATGATTAATAATTACTATTTGTAATGAATTATTTGATATTGTCAATTTTTCAGGTTATAGTTACAAGAAACAGGTAATTTTGAAGATGAATTTGATGTCGCTTTAGTGCTTATTTGAGTGATTGAATATGCTGCTCTAGATGAGTTAATTACTTTATATTTTCAATCTTTTTTTTGTCCTAGAAGCAATTGGGCTGATTGGGCCTTACTATTAGTCTCCAAGATCTTGCAAAGATATAGGTTTCCCCCTCAAAAAAAAAAAGATTTCCGCCACACTTTGGAAAATGGCAACGCTCCAGTATGTATTTGGTGTATTGAACTCTTCGACTTTTCTCCAAAAATCTAGTGAAGTTCTACCAAAAACAAAACCTTTACCACTGATCTCTTTTCCCCATTTCATTTACGAAAATTAATGGTAATATTTAGATAGAACAAAAGACCTCCGACATTGTAAGAATATTTATTTTGGACACGAATAGTCAGCAGACATGTAAGACAAATGTATCAAATACAATCTGGGCTACACTGGCAACCCTGTTTCAGATTATCTCATTACAAGTCAATGAATTGACTATGTATCTAATAGTCAAAATTCATTTACAGGTGTGATCAATCATTTTGATTGTTTCAATATCCAGCTACTAATTGTTGGTTGATTGTGATTGGTTAAACTTATAATGACAATAGAAAATAATCAATAACAATAGTTACCCATAAAGAATGTTTAGTATCTCACTATTAACAACACAATGTCTGATAGCTAATAATAAAAAAATTCTATCAAATATATTAATATTTTACACTCAATGATAACAATTATACATTTTTTGCCAATTGATTTATAGAACCAGCTGAATAATGGAAGAATTAGTTTTCACCAAATTCATTGAGGTATCTAATTGACTTGAAATTTTGAATTAATTACAATGGTTCCCTGTTAAATTTGGCTTAAACCAAATAAGATAGTGTGGTTCATTTACTTTCCAGCTCTGTTCTAAAGAAACTAATTTTCTCTCCAAAATTATCATAAATTCCTTCTGAGAAAACATCATATCATAGATGATAATTAAAAATTCTCTCCATTTGTAATTGAATGGCTCAAAATAGGTGTCATTAACACGCCATTAAAATGGTGAAAAAGGTCATGCTTTATTACCTTGGGTTTTGAAATCTTCAGAAATGAGAATAAAATTGGCAAGTGTACCAGCACTTACTCCTTTCATGTCAATTGGGTTAATACATCCCTGACTTAAGGTACCTAACTTTCATTAAGATACAAATGACCTTATATGTCACAGAAATGATTTGAAACAGCAAAATTCTAAAACAAAGTTACACAGGGTTCAAAAAATATTGGTGTGAAAGGGTTAATAAAACATGGATTGTTGGTTGACTTTGCTGCCACTTAAAAACAATAGGGTAAGTACCCCAGTGGGTACGCATTGTACCAACAGGTACGCATCTTATATAAAACACTTCATCCAGCTGAATGGTCAAACAAAATAAACTTCAAACATCAATGTATACTTGGTATAATGTACATGGATGCCTATGTGAGATACAGTAATGCGTTGAAATCAATAACTCAAATTTCATAAATTTCTTTAAAAAAATGTTAAATTTTTCTATTTTTGGATTGTTCAACGTACTATTTATGTTTCAAGAAAGAAAGAATACAATCTGATCTGAAAAAAACACTATGCATAAGTATTCTTATGTGCTCCATTATGAGCAGAGGGGGGTGCTGACCATTGGTGTGAAAAATGCTGTCAGACCAATGGGCACATAATATTTAGAATACATTAAAGATCGCCCTTATTGAACACACTAATACGCACAATTTTCAACCTTATTTCTATAGTAAATAGGAGTGAATATTGGTTACTAAACATGAGTAACGTAAAGGTGAAGTTCTGTACCCAATATGTATGCGGTGCACAAAACCCTATATGTACCCGCATACTCATAGGAGCTTGCACGCGTATATATAGGTTCTGCGTCTGCCAGTATTCATTGTGTCTGGCATCATGTTCGTAGACATCGTGGCTTTCAAGTGAAGTAAGTTTAGGGCTCCAATATATCTTATAAAACGTTTTTTTGTAAAGTGCGTACACTTAGGGTTTTTGTCCCCTAAATGTACGCATCCAATACTTAGTAGTCGTGTGTCAAAACAGTGAAATATTAATAAAAAAACTGTGACATACACCATTAAATATAAGAATTACGCCACACAATTAGACACAACAGAAACTTTATACCATTATAGTGAGTAAACATGGACCATTTGAAGAAAAAAATCGTGAAAAATGCATACCCATTGGGGTACTAACTCTAGTATGATTTATGAACTCAATATTTTTCTATTCAGCTCACTCCAAAAAGCTAAACTTCTTTTCGAACAAAATGATCAATTATTGAAAATTCTTTTCAAATCACCATTATAGCATGGCTCATACACCCTTACCCTCCATTTGTATCTATAAAAGAAGCCAAATTTATCAAATAATCATAAATTCTTCAAAAGATGATCACTTTATAATTAATTCTCTGTAAGATGATATATTTATCATAAATTCTCTCCAAAATGATGAAATTATCATAAATTCTCTCCAAAATGATGAAATTATCATAAATTCTCTCCAAAATGATGAAATTATCATAAATTCTCTCCAAAATGATGAAATTATCATAAATTCTCCAAAATGATGGAATTATCATAAATTCTCACAAAGAAAATGAAATTAATAATAATTCTCTCCAAGATAACATTAAAGCATAGAAGAAAATTAGATATTTCTCTCCATTTGCAATTGAAAGTCTCAAAATATCCTTTATTAACTCACCAATAAAATAAATGAGAAAGGATATGCTTTATTACCTGACTTGGGTCAACATATTAGCAAATATGTGACTGTGCATTAAAATTGCAATTACAAGACTACAGGAACTGGTGAAGTACTCTCCAAGAAATCCTCCATTTTGCCTTCTGCTCTCAGCAACATACCAGTTGATAAAGTATGTCTTTACTTGTTTGTGATTGTATATTTGTGCCTTTTAATTGGAATTGGAGAGAAATATCTAAATTTCTCCTATGCTGCTACAAAGTTATTTTGGAGAGAACTTATGAAAATTTCATTATATAGGTCTTTTTTGGAGACGAATTCAACTCCATTTGGAATTGGTCCAAATTGGAGAGAGATGGAGATCAAAATGGTAAATTCCACCACCGGCTTGTCAGTTTAATTTTTGCACTTTGAAAATAATATTCTATCAAAGTAGGAGGATTTTTAGCTCTTTATTCATATGATCCCATTAATTTTGGTGAATCAACCAAATTAATCAAAACATGTTGGTGGATTTTTATTCAGCTTTTAGAAAAAAGTCAGTGGGATTTTATCCAAATACAAACTGGGATAGAGAGACAAATGGAGAGTTAATGAACTAGCAGAATTACCCAAGTTATAGAGAATGTCAGTTTAAGCAAATTAACTGGCTTACATATCAAAAGGTCAAAACTCAGATATGTCATATATATTGGCCAGGGCTGTACAGATACCATAATTATTGCCGATACCGATACTAGGTTTTAGTAATCTGCCGAAACTGATACAACGATATTTTTTAATTACATATTATTATCAATTTTATTAATATATTAAATGTACCAAATCTGATTCAATTTAAACTATTATCTACCAATGAGCTACTGAATACTTCTATTCAATGTTGAGACTGTAAACGCGCACTGTTATTGGTTGGAAGTATAAATGAGGTATGAGTATGGTAGTGCTAAGAAATAGAATGTAATGAATTGGTATAGTCGTGGCTTCATCCAGTTTGTCTTTAAATTTAAATGACCATTATTCTTAATACTCTGCTCATATTCATTTAATAGCTACAACTTATTCTATATAACCGTTTTAGTACAAGTTTGATACATGTTTGGAATATACTACTTATAGTGTGTCATCCTGACAAACTTACATAAATCACCGTATGTGAACTTGTGATTTATATATTTAAATCATACGTTTTAGAACTTTATAACTTCTTACTTATAACAATTTAACCAGAATCTTAATTCTTGACACCTATTTAATCATTACCATAATACGTCTGTCCTATTTGGTTCAGTTGCCCGTCTAACATGTTTGTGATCACATTTCATTTTTAATTTATTGTCATCTGCTGCTGTTAAACTAAAGAAAAGACACTATACAAAATTATATAATTGTGATATTATTTTATATTTTTTTCTAACAATAGAAACTAAAGCAATAACAAACATTATAAGTAATTGTTTGATAAAAAAGGACATCTAAATAGTATCAGTACTTTTTAATTAATATTTGCCGATCTGATATGGCGATACCAAGTACCGATACCCAAATAATGGCCGATATAACAAGTACAGATAGTATCAGAACAGCCCTGGTATTGGCTTAAAATTTTAAATTAATCACTATGTTAATTTTGGCTTGAAATCTTCAAAAATGAGCAAAAATAAGTTTGGCTTCAACCTGCAGTGCATGGTGAATCACACAATTTGACATTTCAAAATTTCCAGACTGTATTTTATCTTTTTCATGATAAATTACACTCTAGGTTATAGAGTGTCAGTTGAAATAATGAAAGCCAATTAATTGGCTTGCATTTCAAATGTTCAAAACTCAGAAAGGGTAAGTTACTAATTATTGGTCAATTCCACATCTTCGGTCATATAAGAAAAAACAATATAACAATAACCAAAAATGTGGAATTGACTGAGAATTAAGAGCTTAACCTATACGTAAAATGAGACGAAATTGGCTTGGATCAGAATTTTTTGTGATACTTTGGCTCAAAAATTGGCTAATAGTTTGCCAGCCTCAGAGCCTCTGAAATATGGATTAACATGTTTACCGTGATGTGTACAATATATGTACACAGAGAACTTGCCCAACCGGCGAAGTGCACATATATGGTACACGCATCAAAAATTTATAGATTTCTTAAATTAGATGTATATCAGTTTATATTAGAAATTTTAAGGAATGGTGTAATGTGACAAGGAAGTAAATAACTAAAATGAATATATCTCAAAAAATATGTTCAACTATAACCTGAATTGATGTAATACATGTTTAAAGCTATCACCAATGAATCAAACATGTTGGAACAGCAATCACAGTCAACGTGTTAATTTTCACCAACTTCGTGAAATTTTTTCACACATGAAAACAATATTCCAGTTAAGTAGGTAGATTTTTTGTTCTGTTTTAAGGGTCAAGTAAAATAGTATGGCTAATAAACTCTCCATTTATCTCTCTCCAAAAATCCATGTTTCAAAGAGAGGAAAGTTGCCAGTTTAGTGAGAAAATGGATCAAGGTCGCACAGACTGTATTTCATTGTAAATTCCACTGAAATGTCATTGCCAAGTAAAATAGTATGGTTCACAAACTCCAGGTAATAAAGCATGTCCAAACTTGCCATTTTAATGGAGAGTTTGTGACAGTTATTTGAGCTTCAATTGCAAGAGCTGGAGACACAAATGGAGAGTTTATGAGCCATATTATTTTACTTGGCACAAACTCTCCATTTTTCTTTCCAAAATGATCAAATTGTCATAAATTCTCTAAAATAACAATCATTTTAGAATAGAATAAAAACATATATATCTCTCCCTTTGCAATTGAAAGGCTCAAAGACACCAAAATAAATGATGAAGAAGGATATGCTTTATTATCTGGCATGTTGGTAGAATTTTTCCCTCTATGAACATAATATTCTGGGAAAGTCAGTGGATTTTTAGCTATTTATTCCTATGTTTCCATTAATTTTCGGTGGATAAATTGAGAAAATGTAGATGGATCAGCCAAATTATTGAAAATGTTTGGTGGATTTTTTCAGCTTTTAGAAAAAGTCAGTGGGTTTTTGTGTAGTGGTGCACCAAATACAGATTACGGACTGGCAGGTCACCAGATATAAGATATTTAAAGCCAAGTAAAATAGAATGGCTCTCCATTTTAAACTCTATTTGTCTCTCCAAAATTATCAAATTTCTCTCCAAAATTATCATAAATTCTCTCCAAAATTATCATAAATTCTCTCCAAAATTATCATAAATTCTCTCCAAAATTATCATAAATTCTCTCCAAAATTATCATAAATTCTCTCCTGAATTTATGGGAGAAAATTTGTAGCATAGGAGAAAATTTGATATTTCTCACCATTGGTCCATTTGCAATTGAAGGGCTCATAATAACTGTCACAAACCCTTCAATTCATGTTTCAAAGTGGGGCAGGAAAGTCGCCAGTTTTGGGAGAGAATGGATCAAGTTTGTCACATATAAGATACTTTGAAGAAGAAATTGGACATTCTAGTGAAGATTTTACACTTGAAAACATCCTTATGCATCATGTCTGATGCATGTGTATCACTTGAGACTATCTATGAGTGATTTACTTGTTATTTACAGGTTTCTAAACTTATTTCACCCCAGACTGCAAGAACTGCTTAACTGTTCTCCAAGATATTCTCTATTTTGCCTTCATATTCTCAGTAAAATATATGTAAATATAGGAGGAAATGGAGGATTGTTTGCACAGAAAATGTTAAAAAGGCCTTCAATTGCAGATGGCAAGAAATATCTATTTTTCTCCTATACTACAATGTTATTTTGTTTGATCATTTTAGAGAGAAATTTGATATTTTTGGAAAGAACTGGAGACATCACTGGAATCTTTGGCAGGTTGCACCTGCGAGGGCCATTTTATCGCACGACACCTTGGAAGTGGGGGTGCACGGAGCACGACCCTCCCCTCCAGTGATCGAGTGGGCCCATGGGAGAGGGGGGGGGCATGTATATGTTTACGAAATCAGAACCACATCAAACTATATGTTAATTCAAACATCTATTTTGATTCTCTAGGACCGGCATTGTGCATTAGATGTGGTCACATCAAACCATACGTAAATTCATACATAGATTTTTATTCATTATTCAAACTAGCTTGCATTCCACTCTTTAGGAATTGTCATGGAATGTTTAAATTGAGACCAATTTGAACATTCCATAACAATTCTTTAAGAGCGGATTGCCAAGCTAGATTGAATAATGAATAAAAAATCTATGTATAAATTTACGTATAGTTTGAAGTGACCGCATCTAATGCCCAATGCCCTAGAGCAGTGGTTCTTAAACAGGGGTGCGCGGCTCCCCTTTGGGGCATGGATTGTTTATAGGAGGTGGTGCATGAGATGGCTGTTGTTTATAAGTTCGGTTCTTGCTATTAATATCATGCAGAATATACAAGAAGTATATTTTCTTCAAAATGTTGCAATATGATGTTATGTTGCAATTAAGGAGCTTCCATTGTATAAACAAAAAACTGTACCTTTCTATATCAAATTTTCCTTTCTGTGTTGGGATTATATGCGAGTATCACTATCCCGTGATTGATTAAGTTTTATCTTATTTGTTCACAACTGTTCATTTTCTAAATATTTATATAACTACAATGCAATATACTGCAGTATTAAAACAAGTTATGTTGTTTTCATTGATTTCTAATTGATTTTAGTTTCCTTACCTAAAAAATAATTATACAATCATTTTCCTTACTTTTTCAATTTGCACATTTAATTCTCAAATCGTAGCAACCAAATATATTATAACTGTAGCTTTTCAATCTATTTCAATGCAATACAATGACAAGGGGGTGCATGAGAAAAGTAAGGGGTGCACGAGAAAAATACTTTGAGAACCACTGCCCTAGAGAATCAAAATAATGTTTAAATTTACGTATAGTTTGCAGTGACCGCATCTGATCATTCTGAAAAATTTTTTTTAATCAATATAGACCATGGAATATAAGACATATACATATACACATTATAACAGTTTGTATCTTTTAAATATGTTAGTAATATAGACATCACAGTATGCCCCTCTGATTGGCTGGTATCATGTATGCCTCTCTCTGAATGGCTGGTATCATGTATGCCTCTCTCTGAATGGCTGGTATCATGTATGCCTCTCTCTGATTGGCTGATACGCTCTCACTAAATTATTTGACAAGTGTTCACAAAATAAGTTACAAGGGTATGTTGCTGTGATGACATCATGTACACTAAATGTCTTCATTATCACTACTGTAAGTCTATATCTATTCTAAATACTGTATACACAGACGCAAAGTGCTACAAAACAAATTATCATCAACCATATTGTATACAGAGGCATGTTGTTGTGATGACGTCATGTACACTAAACGTCTTAATTGCACAAACTGCATATCAAGGCACATGCATTCAATATTTAAAAGCATGATTGGGGTTTTGCACACGGCATGAAATAATAATGGGTATTTTGACCTCTGAGTTAGGGAAATTTTTGCCAAAGATTCCAGTGTGGGCTAGAGAGACAAATGGAGAGTTTATAAGCCATACTATTTTACTTGGATGAAGAGTACAACAGGATTTGAGGATTAATCCTCCATGTTTTAAAGTAAGGACAAAGTCGCCAGTATATTGGCGACTTTTGAGAGGTTAAATAAATTGGAAAACCTGTAAATTACTCCTAAAATAGTCTCAAGAGATACACATGCATCAGGCATGCAGCATAAGGATGTTTCCAAATGTAAAGTCTTCACTAGAAAGCCACATTTCTCTTAAAGCATCTTAAATGTGGCGACCTGTATCCATTTTCTCACTAATCTGGCGACTTTCCTACCACACTAAAAAACATGGTTAATCCTGCGCCCATGTTACAGAGTATGTCAGTTAAAGCCAATTAATTGGCTTAGATTTCAAAAGGTGAAAACTCAGATGTCTAATTGGCTTAAAATTTTGAATTAATTCTATGTTCCCATTTTAATTTTGACTTGAAATCTGCAAAAAAAATTTGGGCTCAAAAATTGACTTACAATATTTCAGCCTCTGAATCATGGTCCTGTGTCCATTTCCTTTTTACCTAATTCATATGTTCCCATGCCAGTCTGTATTTGGTGCACAAAATCCCACTGAATTTTTCAAAAAGCTGAAAAAATCCACCATAAATTTCTAGTAATTTGGCTGATCCCAATTTATCCACCAAAAATTAATGGTAACATAGGAATAAATAGGTAAAAATCCACCGACTTTGCCAGAATACTATTATCAAAGAGGGAAAAATTTCATTCGACATCATGACATGTCGGTGGAATTTACCATGAAATACAGTCTGGTTCCCATGTTATTGCTGCAAGCCAGTTTGTATAAGGTGCACTGAAATCCTCTGACTAGACAAATTGATGAAAATGTTGGCCAGACCCAGTCTGTACTTCGTGGTAAATTCCACCGACATGTCAGTGGAATTTTTTCCCCTTCGAATATAATATTCTGGCAAAGTCGGTGGATTTTTAGCTATTTATTCCTATGTTACCATTAATTTTTGGTGGAAAAAGGGGTAAAATGTTGGTGGATCAGCCAAATTACTGGAAATTTATGATGGATTTTTTCAGCTTATTTTGAAAGTCCGTGGAATTTTGTGCACTTAATACAGACTGGGGCCAGACTGTATTTCATGGTAAATTCCACCACTATTTGGTGGAATTTTATCCTCTGAAAATAATATTCTATCAAAGTCGGTGGACTCTTTATCTATTTATTCCTATGTTACCATTAATTTTCGGTGGAAAAAAGGGCAAAATGTTGGTGGATCAGCCAAATTACTGGAAATTTATGGTGAATTTTTTTTCAGCTTTTTTAAAAAGTCAGTGGGATTTTGTGCACCAAATACAGACAGGAATGTTGGCAGCTATTTCTCAGATTTTTGAAAAAGTCAGAGGAGTTCAGTGCACCAAATACAAACTGGTCAGTACTTGAATCCAATGTTTATACTACACAGTTTAATTCTTAGATTGAGATGTTTAATTTGAAATAGAAAATGAAATTTAACTGTTAACATAGAAAACTGTAATAATTATTATTTTATGGGGTAACTATTATAAACTTTCTGTCTGAGGTCAATGATATGCCAGACTGGAAAAGATAAATTCTAACAGAGTTACTCCTAACCCAGTCTGGAAAACTGCTTAGGCTAACAGATGAACTCTATATGCTAAATGCTGCAGATTATACAATTTTTAGCAATTTACCATTAATTTTTGAAGTCTGTAAAACTCCAACAGAGTAATTAGTTCATCAGAAAGCACCTATTTTTCCAGACTGGCTCCTAACTTCATGCATTCCCATTAGTGATGTTTATCATCACAACAAGCCCAATTCTGAAGCTTAAATGACTTATTTTACATTAGTTTACACTGCAGAGTTGAAATTTATAAAATAATTTACTGATTTCTGCATTTTTTAGGGTTAAAATGAGTAATTTCTGTTTCATTCTAAATTCCTAACAGAGTTACTAGTCAATCTGAAATGAGTTATTATTCCACTCTGGAATTGAGATGTAAATAAAACTTATCAGTTATAGTAGATGTATCGGAATCGGGGGCCATGCCACTCCCCGAACACCCCAGATTGTATTTGGTGGTAAATTCCAATGATATATCGGGAGATATTCAGTTTCTCTAATTAAAAAAATTCTTGCAATATGAATATCGGAGGATATTTAGCTATTAATTCCTATATTACCATTAATTTTTGGAGGGGAAAGTGGAAAAATGTTGGAGGACTAGACAAATGGATGAAAAATGTTAGCAGCTATTTCTCAGATTTTTGAAAAAGTCAGAGGAATTCAGTGCACCAAATACAAACTGGCAAACCCCCCTGCCACTTGCGAGCCACTCTGGAAAAAAACTTAGGCTAACGGATGCCCATGTTTCAAAGTGAGGCAGGAAAGTCGCCAGTTTAGTGAGAAAATGGATCCAGGTCGCCACATTTAACTTTTAAGGTACTTTAAAGGAGAAATTTGACTTCCTAGTGAAGATTTTACACTTGGAAACATCTTTATGCTATAATGCTTCTTGTCTGATGCATGTGCATCTCTTGAGACTATATTGGGAGTGATTTACTCCTTATTTACATGTTTTTCAACTTATTTAACCCCTCAAAAGTCGCCAATATACTGGCGACTTTGTCCACATTTTAAAACATGGACGGATGCTGGCGCTGCGAATTATACAGTTCCCATTAATTTATCAATAATCACTGTAATTTTAAGGTTTGCAAAACTCCAACAGAGTAATTAATCCATCAGAAAAGACCACTTTTTCCAGAGTGGCTTGCCAGGTCATTAAACAATCATAAAGTGTGCAGTACAACAAACTAGCAGATACAACAAACTACATAACAGACAATTATGTTGAAATCATTGTTAGAATGTACAGTGGTGCGCCATATTATAGTGCGCCGCCTAGCTTTTAGCCTCTTAGGTACTGTTGCCATATTCTGTAGACTTGGTACTTGCCTACTTGGCATTGTATGATTGTAGCATACTCAGTACTGCATAGGAGAAAAATAGATATTTCACTCCATGGCAATTTCTAAATTTTAATGGTAGGTACCTAACAGAAAATGAGGTCTCCATAAACTGAGAATTCTTTAGTCTTTGGCTCTTTGCTAGTTTATCAAGAGTTGATTAACTCAATAAATTTTCGAAACAAGCAAAATCAATTAGAATACCATTATACCTACCTAACTTGCTAGCTATCTATCTATCAATAAGTTAATATCTAACACTGGCATGAAATACAAAACAGAATAACAATTTATGAGAATATATAATTACTAGGCTAGATCATCTTCTAGTATTTAAAAATTTGCTTACTTTTTACTATTAGTTAGTTTGCCGTCTGCTTACTAAAGATTGGTAGGTAGCAAACTTGAACCTACATATAAATCACTAATTTTACACAAAATCAAAGGGTGACAGTAACGAATACTAAATTCATAGATGCACTTTCACTGCACACAATATTCACTGAAGATTTAAAGCATATTTTCCTATTATATGTTTTATAATCGCATATTTTCTTCAGTCAATTAAGCATTTCACACGCATCACTCGCCATTTTGTATAAACTGCGCATGCGCAAGAATATCATGAAACTTTCATATGGAAAGATGAAAAGTATCATGAAATTTTCATGTGACAAAATTAAATTTAAAGAGTGTCAAATAATATTGAAAGTTTATTCCTATTTAATAAAGATAACACAACATATAATTTCGGTGTATAGAAATAAATTTAAGGGTACAAAAGTCTTGGTGTAATTGATTACTGATTTTTTATTACTTTTGTGTTATATCTACCTATGCTAACTGACTTTTTCATTAGTATGTAAGATTAACTGACTTTTTCATTAGTGTGCTAACTGACATTTTTCATTATTGTGCCAACTGACCTTTTTCATTAGTGTGCTAAGTGATAATTTTAATAAGTATTCTAACTGACATTTTTCATTAGCTAGTGTCTCAGTAAACAATATGCGGAATCGAAATGACGTCATCTGGATACGATGCTTTTCTCGAAATGAATTCGAAAATAGAGCTAGAATCCGCTATCTGACATCGTTTTGGCTTCGATTCGAAGATGCCGTCGAGATGAAAAGTCACAAATTATGCGTCGAATAGACGCTAATAAAAAGAAGCAAAACTTTGCTACTACCATAGGGAATCTGTATCGAAGCGACGCCCGATTATATAACTAATATGCTTCGAAACGATATCCACTCGATATCCAATAAGCAAATAAATTCAAAAATTAAAATTGAAGCTATTACTTCATTGCATATAATTTACTTAGGTTAAGTACATATAAATTCAAATAATGTTACAGAAGGTTATATACAAGTTTATTGGGAAGAAATGAACAGATGCGTCCGGGTATCGAACCTGCATCCAGATAACATGCGTTCACGTACCTTGGCACTGTGCCACCGTGGATGCATTTTACCAAAAAAAAATTGATATTGAACGAATTGGAGATACTTTGAGATATTTTTAATTGAATATTACTATATAGACAAACACCGGTTTTATAATCAAAATCACAACTCATTCTTATTACAAATTTTAAATAATAAGATGGTCAAATTTTTATAAAATTGTAACTCCTTAAAAATTTCATTCTCTATGAGTTCAAATTAAAGAAAATGTTTTGAGGCCACGATTTAGCTAAATAAAGATGAAAGCTCTGTGATGAAATTTCAATGAATTAATTAAAATTTGACAATAGATTAACTCTCACTCATTATATATAGGTGAGTAATTAGTTCACTCGAGTAATGAAGAACCTGAGTTATGAAATGCACCGAAGAGTTATAAAGTATTTTCAATTTTGTTTCAATTAGAGAAAACGATATACGTCATGAATTTCGTCCTAGTTCTCACTCAAAGACCGTAATTTTCTCCAAGATTTTAATCATAGAAAACAATCAGTGTCCCTGAGCTATGAAGTGGCTCTGAGTTATGAAGAAACAAAAATTTAATAACTCAAGAGTTTCACTGTATTTAATAGGACTAAAACAGACGGCAGAAAATATGAGACTCATATAACAGCTTTTCTATAACTTTATACACGCATCGAATACACATCGTTCTTATATCTAGATTTATGCATCGTTTTCATAGAAAAATATCTATCTATCGATTTCGTTACTAATTTTCAATGTATTAAATTATATATTGATTCGACATCTAAAATAGAAGGAGATTTATGATGTCGATTTCAGGTTTTTTTTCATGTATCGATTCGATTAAAATTAATTAATAAATTTAGATATCCGCTGTCCCAGCTTTGAATTCGACATAAGAAGATATCGAATCGATAGACCGATATAGGGGTGTGTGCTGACATTTTTCATCAGTATGCTAACTGACATTTCTCATTAGTGTGCTAACTGACATTTCTCATTAGTGTGCTAACTGACAATTTTCATTAGTGTGCTAACTGTCATTTTTCATTAGTGTGCTAACTGACAATTTTCATTAGTGTGCTAACTGACATTTTTCATTAGTGTGCTAACTGACAATTTTCATTAGTGTGCTAACTGACATTTTTCATTAGTGTGTTAACTGACATTTTTCATTAGTGTGCTAACTGACATTTTTCATTAGTGTGCTAACTGACATTTTTCATTGGTGTGTTAACTGACATTTTTCATTAGTGTGTTAACTGACATTTTTCATTAGTGTGCTAACTGACATTTTTTATTAGTGTGCTAACTGACATTTTTCATTAGTGTGCTAACTGACATTTTTCATTAGTGTGCTAACTGACATTCTCCATTAGTGTGCTAACTGACATTTTTTATTAGTGTGCTAACTGACATTTTTCATTAGTGTGCTAACTGACATTCTCCATTAGTGTGCTAACTGTCATTTTTCATTAGTGTGCTAACTGACAATTTTCATTAGTGTGCTAACTGACATTTTTCATTAGTGTGCTAACTGACAATTTTCATTAGTGTGTTAACTGACATTTTTCATTAGTGTGTTAACTGACATTTTTCATTAGTGTGCTAACTGACATTTTTCATTAGTGTGCTAACTGACATTTTTCATTAGTGTGTTAACTGACATTTTTCATTAGTGTGCTAACTGACATTTTTCATTAGTGTGCTAACTGACATTTTTCATTGGTGTGTTAACTGACATTTTTCATTAGTGTGTTAACTGACATTTTTCATTAGTGTGCTAACTGACATTTTTTATTAGTGTGCTAACTGACATTTTTCATTAGTGTGCTAACTGACATTCTCCATTAGTGTGCTAACTGACATTTTTTATTAGTGTGCTAGCTGACATATTTCATTAGTGTGCTAACTGACATTCTCCATTAGTGTGCTAACTGACATTTTTCATTAGTGTGTTAACTGACATTTTTCATTAGTATGCTAACTGACATTTTTCATTAGTGTGCTAACTGACATCTTTCATTAGTGTGCTAACTGACATTTTTCATCAGTGTGCTAACTGACATTTTTCATCAGTGTGCTAACTGACATTTTTCATTAGTGTGCTAACTGACATTTTTCATTAGTGTGCTAACTGACATTTTTCATTGGTGTGTTAACTGACATTTTTCATTAGTGTGTTAACTGACATTTTTCATTAGTGTGCTAACTGACATTTTTTATTAGTGTGCTAACTGACATTTTTCATTAGTGTGTTAACTGACATTTTTTATTAGTGTGCTAACTGACATTCTCCATTAGTGTGCTAACTGACATTTTTTATTAGTGTGCTAGCTGACATTCTCCATTAGTGTGCTAACTGACATTTTTTATTAGTGTGCTAGCTGACATATTTCATTAGTGTGCTAACTGACATTCTCCATTAGTGTGCTAACTGACATTTTTCATTAGTGTGTTAACTGACATTTTTCATTAGTATGCTAACTGACATTTTTCATTAGTGTGCTAACTGACATCTTTCATTAGTGTGCTAACTGACATTTTTCATCAGTGTGCTAACTGACATTTTTCATCAGTGTGCTAACTGACATTTTTCATTAGTGTGTTAACTGACATTTTTCATTAGTGTGCTAACTGACATTTTTCATTAGTGTGCTAACTGACATTTTTCATTAGTGTGCTAACTGACATTCTCCATTAGTGTGCTAACTGACATTTTTCATTAGTGTGCTAACTGACATCTTTCATTAGTGTGCTAACTGACATTTTTCATCAGTGTGCTAACTGACATTTTTCATCAGTGTGCTAACTGACATTTTTCATTAGTGTGTTAACTGACATTTTTCATTAGTGTGCTAACTGACATTTTTCATTAGTGTGCTAACTGACATTTTTCATTAGTGTGCTAACTGACATTCTCCATTAGTGTGCTAACTGACATATCAGTATGCTAACTGACATTTTTCATTAGTGTGCTAACTGACAATTTTCATTAGTGTGCTAACTGACATTTTTCATTAGTGTGCTAACTGACATTTTTCATTAGTATGCTAACTGACATTTTTCATTAGTGTGCTAACTGACAATTTTCATCAGTATGCTAACTGACATTTTTCATTAGTGTGCTAACTGACAATTTTCATCAGTGTGCTAACTGACATTTTTCATTAGTATGCTAACTGACATTTTTCATTAGTGTGTTAGCTGACATTTTTTATTAGTGTGCTAACTGACATTTTTTATTAGTGTGCTAACTGACATTTTTCATCAGTGTGCTAACTGACATTTTTCATTAGTATGCTAACTGACATTTTTCATTAGTGTGTTAACTGACATTTTTTATTAGTGTGCTAACTGACATTTTTTATTAGTGTGCTAACTGACATTTTTCATCAGTGTGCTAACTGGCATTTTTCATTAGTGTGCTAACTGGCATTTTTCATTAGTGTGCTAACTGACATTTTTCATCAGTGTGCTAACTGACATTTTTCATTAGTGTGCTAACTGGCATTTTTCATTAGTGTGCTAACTGACATTTTTCATCAGTGTGCTAACTGACATTTTTCATTAGTGTGCTAACTGACATTTTTCATCAGTGTGCTAACTGACATTTTTCATTAGTGTGCTAACTGACATTTTTCATTAGTTTAATTGTTATTAATCGATAGCATACTCTAAAATATATCTAATTTCTAGATAATTAATTTCATTTCATTCGTTAAATTCTGTTATCTACTGTCGTATCTATAGATTTCTGACTTCTTTTTCATCAAATAATCAAAGAATTAAACAATAATATAGATCAACAAATACCATATAATTTTTTGTGTAATAATTTCCTTACTCCTCTATCACCCTAATCGTTAACAGCATATAATTTAGCATATACTTTTCCCCTTCCGAGTGACTGTCTTTTCGATATGGTAATGACAGTGCGCGTTGCTTAACCCTAATTAGCGGAATATCATTTCCTAGTGTCGCCATTTGCTCCTCTTACCTCACAGGTTATGCTTTGATTAGCGTAATTGGTAGTACGACTGTCTGAGCTAGACCTGATCATAGCGAAAAAAAACTAAAATATTGATTTAATGGTATGAGTTCCGATTTATAGGACGTATCCACATTTGTGAGTAAGTTCCAAATTATCGGCCACATTTCTAGCTTGACAGTATATTTAATTTATTGTTGAAACAAATTGTAAAATAAGGTTAAAACAAGTTAATTTAAAATTTCGATATGTTCAATAGCAATAGCAATGTATACAGGCAGGCCCCGTTTCTATAAAAGCTGAAAATAATTCCGTGACACGTCTTGAAATTATTACAGTACATAGACATAGAAAACGAAGACTATTTTTGTGGTGTTTATTCCACGGTAACTACAATAAACATCAATATTAAAATTCAAATGAGGTTATTAAAAGCGATTGGTTCAAATATTAGCATTCATAACAGAATAAACTTTTAATTCATTTGCTACTTTAAACTTTCATCACAGAGCTTTAATCAGCTGATTCTGGCAAGCAACATCATAATATAGTATGTTAAATCTAGCCCTCATGACCTTTTCATTTTATTCTAACTCTTACAAAATGAATTGTTTACGAAATTAAACTTATATTAAAACTTCGAGTCATGTTTCGTTCTCATTACCATTTGAAATAAGTCTGAGTCGTGACTTAGTAATAAAAGCGGGACATCTTTCCAGTACTGTATGTAATAGTACGAAAATTAATAAATGATACGCTACTTACCTTTAATAGCTCTATTCCTGATGGAGTGATTACTACTACATTCGAATTCGGTTGCAAAAAGTGCTAATCATTCTCATAATTAGTGTTATTAGCAGTACAATCTAATCGAGGCAATCTCCTCAGTCACTCCGAACTTCGATTTAACCATTTAGGCTCAGAATTAATTTGAACGTGTATACCTACAAACGAAAAACCTTTGAAATATTCTTGTAATATATAGGTAAATAAAGCATATTAAACAATAAAAAAAAACTACAATTGTGCCTAACTAATGTATATGAGGACACAAGTGCTCTAATATATGAAAGAGTACACATTCCTTTATCCGATCGCTTAAGTAAAATATCTCGTGCAAAATACATCACGAGAAAGGGGACATATACGTCACCTTAGAGCTTGAAGGGTTAAACAAGTCATCCTTTGACATGGCAATGTTCAGGCCATGTGTTTGACAGTGACAGCGCATGACACCACAGAATTCACTGAAGTTTTATCGCTCTAAATAGCTTTGTAACTCATTGTAGCTTTGGTGTTCCACAGGGAAGTGGTTTGGGTGCCGTCGTAGATCTTGTGTACAGTATATCTGAGGGGGAAAGTTTCGAATATTTTACGGTATGAAGGTTGATAGTTTATATTTAACAGTTAAAGATGAACTTGAATGAAATTATTCGGCTCAGTTTGATTATTATATATGTATTTGAATATTTTTATTAACTGTAATTGTTCTTCACCGTAAGAGTCCATCCCTAGTGGAATATTATTTGTATTGACTGTAAATAGATATTGTATGAATGTTCTTCACCGTAAGAGTCCATCCCTAGTGGAATATTATTTGTATTGACTGTAAATAGATATTGTATGAATGTTCTTCACCGTAAGAGTTCATCCCTAGTGGAATATTATTTGTATTGACTGTAAATAGATATTGTATGAATGTTCTTCACCGTAAGAGTCCATCCCTAGTGGAATATTATTTGTATTGACTGTAAATAGATATTGTATGAATGTTCTTCACCGTAAGAGTCCATCCCTAGTGGAATATTATTTGTATTGACTGTAAGTAGATATTGTATGAATGTTCTTCACCGTAAGACTATTTAAACTATTCAAATTTTAAACATAGTCGTTATTCATTATAAGGCTAGTGTATTAGCTTACTTCTTTGAAAGTTCGATTTCCAATTGTGGAATTGAATTCCACATGTTTAAAATATGTTATTTTTTAATGGACACTTTTAGGTAATTTTTTTTTAGTGTTCAAAATGAAATTCTTATTTTTCAGAATTAATTATAAACCAAATCTTTCTGATTTTGCTTGTTAGGACTTTTTCTCACCCCGAAACCATTGTGGAATTATTTATTTAAATTATAGAGAAATGCAAAAGATATAATATCAATTATCGTGTAGTTATTTGACAGCTGTTATTGAGAGTGTCGAAAAATGAAAAAGAAGATCACGGACCCGAGTTAACTTCAGACATCAGGTAAGTAAATATCTATGGGAAAGATTCAAATAAAATATTCTATATCTTGTAATAACTTTATAGTGGGGCAATAGAAGATTGAGTGGGGTGGACCTCTCAATTTTGAAGACCCTAAAATATCTTTCTTTCTAGGTATAAAATAGAAAAAAAATAGAGTCAGATCACAGTTTTCTAATTTCCTAAAATTTTCAAATCTTACATGTTTGTCATCGTGTATTCAAGTCAATTTCAAAATATCTACAAACTTTACAAATAGTAAAGATTCTTTAAGGAATTAGAAATTAGTAAACTGTGAATAAATCATTACTCTAGATTCTAGATCATACTTATCATAGATTCAATCAGTATTGAAGATGAACAGCTATTCCTAATTTTCATTTTCCTCTAACTTATTTTAATAACTGTTGTCATATTTCAGTTTCAGATGGAAGCAATCAAAATCCTCATTATTGTGAGTATCAACTGCCATGCGATTTACGGAGGGAACATCTTAGAAGATTCTTTGTCCGCTTTACAGAAGACATTTCACGTGGATCAAATCGTCAAAGGCCTTCGAGACTTTGATAGCGATCCTTTGAGTGATGAAGGAGAGAAGAATGAATCGAATGGAGATCCAACCTCTCTCCAATTTACTAATAGGGATTACAAGATAGTATTAGGAGATAATGGTATGAAAACCGTGAACTCAATTCTAGACAGATTGTTCAATTTTACGACACAAATGCAGGAGAGGAACGAAAGATTCAGTTTCATCGACAGACATTTGCAGAGATTTGTGAGTGGTTCAGAGAGAGATTTATTTGATCAAAACAAACTATATCCTCATTACCAAAATGAAATATATCTTGATGAAGAGATAAAAAGAGACCCTTATGATTTTCTCGATGTTATCAGTGATAGTCACTCATCTCGAGAGAACAATAATAGGTTTCTAAATAATCCAAAAAAGAGAAGGAGACCTATATTACGAACCGAAGATGCTCCATATTACTTTGACGCTGAGGCTGGGAGGATGAGGTACAATTTCCTAGATGATGATGACGCCCAGTACAGGGATTTAGTAACAGCGGACGCCATGAGACAATCTATGATACTTCAGATGACTCCTCCTCCTCAGTTCAGAAACATCAACCCTATAACTGAACACGATTCTACTAAACATGAGAATGAGCACAAAACACCAACAGTTATGGAATTACCTTTTAATCAGCTTCCTAAAGCTGCCAAATTTATTCAAGCGAGAGAAAAGATTCCAAAAAAAGAAAGTCGTGAAATTCTAGAAGGTGGTGCAATAATTTTTGATTCTGAGGCCCTACCAGAAATTGAGAATGGAAGATTGGTTGGAATAATGCTTCCAGGAATTGGCGTAAGTATTTGTATCTGTTTATCACACGATATACTGAATGCTTTAGATTTGATTATAATAGATAACATATATGGTAAATGTCTTAATAAATTATTAAAAACTTTAGTAGCCAATTAGGTAACTGAGATATTCTGATAAAAATAGAAATTAAAATTTCATTTGGTTTTAATTTCTATTGCAGAAGTTCGTTGTTCATAAACCGAAAGAATCAAAGGGAGACCGGTCAAAAATTATGTTGAAATCGGTGAGAATATGCAATTAAAATATTTCAGAGATTTATCTGTAATCGAGCGAAAATTGATTATTTTTTCAACTACTAGTTAGAAAAAAATGTTTTTAGTTTGAATTTATTAAATTAGTTATCAAAATATTATACTGACCACTAATACATATCCTCAGGATGCTGAAGATATTTCGATTGGCAGCGATTCATCTGACGAATCCAGAGACCAAGAAAACCTTCCGCTGAGCAGTGCAGCCATCAGTCTTCCTCTGAAACAAGAAGAGAATTTGCAAACAAACTTTCAGGTAGAACGAAATAACCATCCCGGTTATTCAACAGCTTTAGGGGGTCATGGCCAAAACCACCAAGTCCGAAAGAAAGAAAAGATGCAAACGAGCTTCCAGTCAGAACAGAAACATCAAAATTATGATCTTAATTCAGAAAAGAAAGCTAATTCAGATAATGTAAGAAAGGTAGAAGTTAAAGAAGTAGGTTTAAAGTCTGACAATACTAAGGATATTGATGGTGATAAAATATCTAAAGTTGAATTCATAAACACTCTCAACAAGCATTTGAAATCTCTTCCATCCGACACACAATACAATCTAGATTCGATGGTTGATTTCATCCGAGAAGTTAAGCAAAAGGGACTGAATACCAGAACAGTTTCATCACTTGATCGGTTTCTCTCGAATGAACAGTTTAAAAAACCATCTCAGCATTCAGAAACTACTAGCGTGGATGCTAGAAGTGATGACAAGATTGGGGACCTAAATGCGCCAAAACTACCTATCCATGAGCAATTGGGAAAATATCATCAAAATAAAGAGCAAAATTCAACTTCTCAGCTTCCTTTGAAGAATAATTCATTGTTTGAGCTAATTAAATGGCCTAAAGAACAGCCAAGAGAAATTATCAATCATACAAATGAAAAGAACAAATATAAAATATCATTATTCGAACCGCAAGATAAACCATCAGACCAGATTATTCTTAAAGAAAGTGAAATGCTTCCTACTGCTGCCAAATTGATTTCAGAATCTAGTCCATTTTCCACTGCTGCTATTCAAAATGTTTCAGATGGTAAAGATTCTCTTCTTAAAGTTTATGATGAACTTGATAATCGATATAAACGAAAACCAAACACACACAAAGTTAAAACTTCAACAGTTAAGCCACAATATGCTTATAAAGAAGCTTTAAAAGGAGAACCATCCTTGAACCATCCTATGATTAGAAATCCTACTCTTGTTCATTCGCCAAATCATTATCCTTCGTCACATTTGGGCGTACGAAAACCTTTCACTATGAGAAAACCTAGTAGGCATAGGGGTAAGTCTTTGCGAAGACCTTTTCGTCATGAAAGGAGACGAATTCCTACCTACCCACCAAGAAAAGTTAATTACAGCCCGACAAGAAAAGTTCCGAAAACCAATCTCTTTACACCTGCTCAAATGAGCGCATTGAGGTCTTCAGATCAAAACAGTTTGAAGAATTATTTCGGTTTCATCTCAGCGTTAGATGATGCGGTAAGGGCTAGCAAAAACCAACCTCAGGCAACAGACTTCCTAATAGAGCCCAGAGTTGAATCAGGGGAAATGTTCAAGAAATTTAATGACTATCGGTCTAATCGGAATAGGGAACAGCCGCAGTTGTATAGGCATTACCAAATGCCAATTTAAAAATGATCTCAATCCAGAATACTCATTTTGTTCACATTTTAACGTAATCAATATTGTTATATTTAATGTTCTATGACTGTATAATATTATTAATATAAATTGTTTTTACATGACATCATTAATTGTTTATCATATAAGATTTATGTATAACGTTATCTATTATCTGTTGAATATTATTCTATCTGGAATTTTATTTTACCCATTCATAAAAAGACAAAATGATCAGTAAACTATTTGACAATGTTATAGTGTCTTGCATGATTTATTTTTTAATGGATTAATTCACTAATACGATACGGAAATTTGCAATCTACATTAATTATAACTCATATGGACTATCTTCAACTATATTAGCTGGTTTTATACAGAAAGTTATACAGCAGAGTATCTATTCTTTTACAATATATGAAAACATTAACATAATATCAAAAATAAAATAAAATTTGCCAAGTTAAATAATGATAGAAAATAAAAAGTTCACATATCAGGGATCATCACAGTACGTGGACACTCGCAGTAATCGCAAAGTGGGTGTTACTGTAGGTCATAAACCAATATGACCTTTACAAATTACTGATTGACCTAAAATGACTAATGGTCTGTTACATTCATATTGCGTTCTTCTAGGTAGAAATAATTTTAAAATGTTATAGATGTATGCATTTGAAGTGAACCAAAGCTCATATGTGTATAGTTATTTATAAGTAGGGTTGTGACAATATTCTTTCGAAATCATAGATTTTGAGAATATCATAGACGAAATGAAATATAATCTAATACTATTTGTATACCCCTGTTTTAGAACGTTTGAATACTGTTTAATTCTCTCCGTCTATGATATTATCAGGATCTATGAGTTTAAAAGCAGTCACAACCTTATCTATAAGCATTCGAGTTCATCCTGGTGTCCTCCAAGGTGAGAAAGTCCTCCATGTTGATTCTTTTTCTTCAAATCCTCTCAGTAATGGCAGAAAATGGTAAACTTTCCAATCGGACGAAAATCCCACCGACGCTGAATCAATTTTCGCCGCTGTGGGAGAGTCGTCCGAACGTAAAGTAACCAGACGTTCGAAACCCTCCTTGAATTTCGGAATGCAGTCTTTTCGGATGGAATTTTGAAAGGTCTTCAAAGGATGATTCATTTCTTACAATGAAAGCAAAATACAGAAGTAGTATGTTATCTGAATTCTATTCTAGTTGTCAAATAATACAATTAATATAACCAGCTAACTATAATTAGGTCGGTATGTACTGTTTATATAGCACACGAGACACGCCTTTCTATATCTTGAAATCAAACCAGTTCTTTGACCTATTATACCTATGACGTGTACGATGGAGGAGTGGTGTAAAAAACATTTTGAAATTGTTCATGAGTAACATCTAAAGTTTGTAAGGTTTTTGGAGGTTTATCGAGATATAACGGACGATTAAGGTAAATACTTTTACCTATCTTTGCATACAGTACTGATGGAGCAATGAAAATAAAAATATTAAGAAAATTATTTCAGTTACAAGGAAAACTTTTTCACGAAAAGCTTCCTTATGAATTTTGTGGCTTAGGTCCTTCTTCCAACGAACATGTGATATATAAAAATTTAAAACACAAGAAGTAATGTCCATCTACACTATCTACCTTATCCTTCGTCTATTTTGTTCGATCGTCTATTTTATGTTCGTCTATTTTGGTCAATCACAAGAATAGACAACCTTTGTGTTTACAACCGATTTGACAGAGCACTAACATTGAAATAGACTCAAATAACTCTAAATATTTTGAAAGATTGAGTACCTAACACTTATTCATTCAACATATTTAAGCTCTATTATAGTCTGGACACTCACAGTGTTCGTATTGTTACTGTACTAACAGTATAAAGAATGTATTATATTCATTACTTGAATTTTATTTAGTGGAAACAAAAATTTAATCAAGGATTTAATTTATGATATAAAAAATGATTATTTGATTGTGATACAGTTTGATGTGAATAATAACTAGTAAGTCTTGAATTTCTGTGTGATGCATTTCAATTATCTTATAGTAACGTAATTATTGAAAATTAAAAAAATCCTAATCAAACTAACGCTATATAATGATATATAAAAAAAATCCTGAACATAATTACCCTGTATTAATTTTTTTCAAAAAAACCTATATCTGAAATTTTCAAACCAAAATTACCCTGAATTAAAATTTTCAATCAAATGAACCTAAATTAAAATAATTCGAATCTAAATTACTCAAAATAAAAAATACCTCGGATAAAAATACACATTTTTTAGATATAAAATTTTCAAAACTAACAATTATTCAAAATGTAATCTAATAAAAAAAATCATATGTAAAAATATTGATGTTAATAAAAATAATCTTCAATTTCATGTTATTAATAATATTAAAAATATGTTACTTAATCGTAACTGATAGTTAGAAGCAGCACTAAATGCTGAAACAAGAAAGAGGGTAACTTCTGACTCTTTTAAATTTTCGATCATACAAGAAAATCTATATAAGAAATATTATATAGTTTTTTATTGTATATTATCGAAAATGTGGATCAGTCTGATAACTTGGAACCTACCCTACATGTAAAATGATTACAATAAAGCTGTTTTTTATTTAAGATGGTCACCCCTATAAAGTTCTTCGTTTTCTATTAGATAAAAAGAAAAAGAAAAGTTCGATTCAAGTTAATTTTTTTTCTTTTGTTGCGTCTGAAAGTAAAAAGGAAATCTTAGGGAAATTACCGAATTACCGACTATTCCCAAATTACCGTACAGTACTCTAACTGAACCGAAAACTTTTTTAAAGATATTTAAAAAAGGTTAAATACGAATAACGAATTAAATCATTATTTTAAAAAGGAAATATTGAATGAAACTGATTAAATAATTACAGCTTGATAATAAAAATTATTATTTTAATATTCAATTAAATTTTATTTAGATAATTATATTTTATTTGTTAGAATTTAAATATTTTAAGGAATAAATATGTGACTAGTACCTATACAAATAATAAATATTAAATAAAATAATTAAATAAAAATAGAAAATGAATTGACGAATAATAATAATTAATGCTTATAAAACTAATATCATCGATATTTCAATATAATTTAATTTAGTTACATTTAAAATTTCCAATGTAAAGTATATAATATAAATAAATATAAAATAATATCACATACCTAATGGTAACTGTTATTACCATTAATTATTTAATGAAAAAAACACTATTGGTAGCTACCTAATGAAAGAAAATAATATTATTTGTAATGAAAATAAATAAAATTATAAAATAGAAATAATAATAAACGGAAGATAAACGTTGGCAGACCTTGAATTCAATGTAGACGATATAATAGAAAGCTAATAAATGAACTAAACATATAAATTATAATCCTTTTACAAACACACATAATAATGAAAACAAATATTTAACTTTGTTTATCATTGTCAATTTTAATCACAGATAACATTTTGAGGTAATTCTTCCACACGATTTCACAACACTGAAAGTATAAGGCACGCTCCTCCGGTGAAGACTGAGCATCGACTGAGGAAAAGAGGACTGGCGTCAGTGAGGGTCCGGCAAAATGCCCATCCAGTTAGACGAGTTACACATGAATATCAAAATCATGACAATTTGCTCAATAATCAAAACGAAAAAGAATGGAAATTATAGAAAGTGTGTAAACGACAGTGACATGTGTGTCAATAGAAGGAATGGAAATTATGACCAGTGTATATATTAAAAGATTAAAATGATGATCAGTGTTCAAATTGAAAAAATAGGTTATAAGTAATACCAGTGATCAAAAATAAACGAAAATGATAACCAATGTGTTGATCAAAAATAAATGAAAATGATAACCAGTGCAGTGTGTTGATCAAATTAAATTAAAATGATAATCAGTGTGTTGATCAATAATATATGGAAATGATGACCAGTGTTGATCAATAATATATGGAAATGATGATCAGAGTGTTGATCAAAAATAAATGTAAATGATAACCAGTGCGGTGTGTTGATCAAATTATATTAAAATGATAATCAGTGTGTTGATCAATAATATATGGAAATGATGACCAGAGTGTTGATCAATAATTAATCAAAATGATAACCAATGTGTTGATCAAAAATGAATGAAAATGATAACCAGTGTGTCGATCAAAAATTTATATAAATGATAATCAGTGTATTGATCAAAATGAATGAAAATGATAACCAGTGAGTGTGTTGATCAAAAATAAATGACAATGATTATTAAGTTTTTTGATTAAAAAGAAGTGAAAATGATGGCAAGTATGTAAATAAAAAAACACGTCTTTTATATATATATCAAATAGCTATTAAATGAAAATGTTGACTATTGTGAATCAAATATAAGAATTTAAAATGACAAGTGTGTAAATAAAAATAATAAAAATATAAACGAGTGTTTGAATTTGAATAAAATATTGATCGTTTTAAAAATCTAAAAATAGCCCATAAAAATTTTAGATTTACGACAAAATAACCGAGGGTATTTGTTAAAAAAACATTTTCAATTGGTGTATCATTTATAGGACGGTGTCTTTGTTACAAAGTGTATCCTGAACAGTAGCAAACTAACATGCAAACAGTGGGCAGCAGACACAAAAAAGACTCCTAATCAAACACAAAAAGATCACTTTTCTCTACTCGGCCTTGTGACGGTCGTTTCGAAAGCAAACTAGTCAGGTACGGCAAGTAAGTTCGTATGTACGATTTAAGAGTTAGTAGGTACCTAGCAACTGAGTTAGGTAGGTAGTTCCGGTTACTTCATCTACTCTAGATAGTTAAACGCCTTCTAAAACATCTCCTAAGTTCTCAGATTTGTTTTAATTACTACATTCTCTGGGGAAAGATTGAATGTGTAACTAGGTACAGTAGTGCAAGATAGTACGTGGCCATGAGTACCGTAGGAATAGCATTAGATAGTCAGAAGAACACTCAGACCTCTAGAAAGTAAGTTTCATCCGGGTGTCTGTCTGCATACAGTCTATACCTCTATAATAATAGTAAGTAAAAGTATCTGTAAAAAAAACATACACTATAACCAGCTAAAAGGGTACACTCTTTACTCTATAGATTTTAATGTTATCTATTATACTGGAAAGCATTTACAGCCCCCGTCCACACTAACGTGCATGTGCGCGTTCATGTCCGGCTTCTTACATCCGCCTCACATGTCTCAAACCTTTCTCCAGGACCTTTATTTTTTACCTACTAGGTACCTCTCTAGACTAGAATAAAGAAATGCATGAGTAGTAGTAAGCTATCTGTAGAAAATGATATAGAAATGCATGGGTAATATATAATGGAATAAAATGAGTCACTGTGATGATGTACTATTAGAGAAAAGAGTCACTGTGATGATGTACTATCAAAGAAAAGAGTCACTGTGATGATGTACTATTAGAGAAAAGAGACACTGTGATGATGTACTATCAAAGAAAAGAGTCACTGTGATGATGTACTAACAGAGAAAAGAGTCACTGTGATGATGTGATATCACAGAAAAGAGTCACTGTGATGATGTACTAACATAGAAAAGAGTCACTGTGATGATGTACTATCAGAGAAAAGAGTCACTGTGATGATGTACTATCAGAGAAAAGAGTCACTGTGATGATGTACTAACAGAGAAAAGAGTCACTGTGATGATGTGATATCACAGAAAAGAGTCACTGTGATGATGTACTATCAGAGAAAAGAGTCACTGTCATGATGCACTATCAGAGAAAAGAGTCACAGTTATGATGTACTATTAGAGGAAAAGTCACTGTCATGATGTATTATCAGAGAAAAGAGTCACTGTCATGATGTACTATCAGAGAAAAGAGTCACTGTGATGATGTAGTATCAGAGAAAAGAGTCACTGTGATGATGTGATATCAGAGAAAAGAGTCACTGTGATGATGTACTATCAGAGAAAAGAGTCACTGTGATGATGTGATATCAGAGAAAAGAGTCACTGTGATGATGTACTATCAGAGAAAAGAGTCACTGTGATGATGTACTAACAGAGAAAAGAGTCACTGTGATGATGTACTATCAGAGAAAAGAGTCAATGTGATGATGTCCTATCAGAGAAAAGAGTCACTGTGATGATGAACTGTCAGAGAAAAGAGTCACTGTGATGATGTACTGTCAGAGAAAAGAGTCACTGTGATGATGTACTATCACAGAAAAGAGTCACTGTGATGATGTGATATCAGAGAAAAGAGTCAATGTGATGATGTGATATCAGAGAAAAAAGTCACTGTGATGATGAACTGTCAGAGAAAAGAGTCACTGTGATGATGTACTGTCAGAGAAAAGAGTCACTGTGATGATGTACTATCACAGAAAAGAGTCACTGTGATGATGTGATATCAGAGAAAAGAGTCACTGTGATGATGTACTATCAGAGAAAAGAGTCACTGTGATGATGTACTATCAGAGAAAAGAGTCACTGTGATGATGTACTATCAGAGAAAAGAGTCACTGTGATGATGTACTAACAGAGAAAAGAGTCACTGTGATGAAGTACTATCAAAGAAAAGAGTCACTGTGATGATGTACTAACAGAGAAAAGAGTCACTGTGATGATGTGATATCAGAGAAAAGAGTCACGGTGATGATGTACTATCAGAGAAAAGAGTCACTGTGATGATGTACTATCAGAGAAAATAATCATTGTGATGATGTACTATCAGAGAAAAGAGTCACTGTGATGATGTACTATCAGAGGAAAGAGTCACTATGATGATGTACTATCAGAGAAAAGAGTCACTGTGATGATGTACTATCAGAGAAAAGAGTCACTGTGATGATGTACTACCAGAGAAAAGAGTCACTGCGATGATGAACTACCAGAGGAAAGAGTTATTGTGGTGATGTACTATCAGAGAAAAGAGTCACTGTGATGATCTACTATCAGAGAAAGAGTCACTGTGATGATGTACTATCAGAGGAAAGAGTCACTGTGATGATGTACTACCAGAGGAAAGAGTCACTGTGATGATGTACTACCAGAGGAAAGAGTCACTGTGATGATGTACTACCAGAGGAAAGAGTCACTGTGATGATGTACTATCAGAGAAAAGAGTCACTGTGATGATGTACTATCAGAGGAAAGAGTCACTGTGACGATGTACTACCAGAGGAAAGAGTCACTGTGATGATGTACTACCAGAGGAAAGAGTCACTGTGATGATCTACTATTAGAGGAAAGAGTCACTGTGATGATCTACTATTAGAGGAAAGAGTCACTGTGATGATGTACTATCAGAGAAAAGAGTCACTGTGATGATGTACTACCAGAGAAAAGAGTCACAATGATGATGTACTATCAGAGAAAAGAGTCACTGTGATGATGTACTATCAGAGAAAAGAGTCACTGTGATGATGTACTATCAGAGAAAAGAGTCACTGTGATGATGTACTATCAGAGAAAAGAGTCACTGTGATGATGTACTATCAGAGAAAAGAGTCACTGTGATGATGTACTATCAGAGAAAAGAGTCACAGTGATGATGTACTATCAGAGAAAAGAGTCACTGTGATGATGTACTATCAGAGAAAAGAGTCACTGTGATGATGTACTATCAGAGAAAAGAGTCACTGTGATGATGTACTATCAGAGAAAAGAGTCACAGTGATGATGTACTATCAGAGAAAAGAGTCACTGTGATGATGTACTATCAGAGAAAAGAGTCACTGTGATGATGTACTATCAGAGAAAAGAGTCACTGTGATGATGTACTATCAGAGAAAAGAGTCACTGTGATGATATACTATCAGAGAAAAGAGTCATTGTGATGATGTACTATCAGACAAAAGAGTCACTGTGATGATGTACTATCAGAGAAAAGAGTCACTGTGATGATGTACTATCAGAGAAAAGAGTCACTGTGATGATGTACTATCAGAGAAAAGAGTCACTAGATGATGTACTATCAGAGAAAAGAGTCACTGTGATGATATACTATCAGAGAAAAGAGTCACTGTGATGATGTACTACCAGAGAAAAGAATCACTGTGATGATGTACTATCAGAGAAAAGAGTCACTGTGATGATATACTATCAGAGAAAAGAGTCACTGTGATGATGTACTACCAGAGAAAAGAGTCACTGTGATGATGTACTATCAGAGAAAAGAGTCACTGTGATGATGTACTATCAGAGAAAAGAGTCACTGTGATGATGTACTATCAGAGAAAAGAGTCACTGTGATGATGTACTACCAGAGGAAAGAGTCACTGTGATGATGTACTATCAGAGAAAAGAGTCACTGTGATGATGTACTACCAGAGAAAAGAGTCACTGTGATGTTGTACTATCTGAGAAAAGAGTCACTGTGACGATGTACTATCAGAGAAAAGAGTCACTGTGATGTTGTACTATCTGAGAAAAGAGTCACTGTGATGATGTACTATCAGAGAAAAGAGTCACTGTTTTGTTGTACTATCAGAGAAAAGAGTCACTGTGAGGATGTACTATCAGAGAAAAGAGTCACTGTGATGTTGTACTACCAGAGGAAAGAGTCACTGTGATGATCTACTATTAGAGGAAAGAGTCACTGTGATGATGTACTATCAGAGAAAAGAGTCACTGTGATGATGTACTACCAGAGAAAAGAATCACTGTGATGATGTACTATCAGAGAAAAGAGTCACTGTGATGATGTACTACCAGAGAAAAGAGTCACTGTGATGATGTACTATCAGAGAAAAGAGTCACTGTGATGATGTACTATCAGAGAAAAGAGTCACTGTGATGATGTACTATCAGAGAAAAGAGTCACTGTGATGATGTACTATCAGAGAAAAGAGTCACTGTGATGATGTACTATCAGAGAAAAGAGTCACTGTGAAGAAGTACTATCAGAGGAAAGAGTCACTGTGATGAAGTACTATCAGAGGAAAGAGTCACTGTGATGATGTACTATCAGAGGAAAGAGTCACTGTGATGATGTACTATCAGAGGAAAGAGTCATTGTGGTGATGTACTATCAGAGAAAAGAGTCACTGTGATGATGTACTACCAGAGGAAAGAGTCACTGTGATGATGTACTACCAGAGGAAAGAGTCACTGTGATGATGTACTATCAGAGAAAAGAGTCACTGTGATGATGTACTATCAGAGGAAAGAGTCACTGTGATGATGTACTATCAGAGGAAAGAGTCACTGTGGTGATGTACTATCAGAGAAAAGAGTCACTGTGATGATGTACTATCAGAGGAAAGAGTCACTGTGATGATGTACTATCAGAGGAAAGAGTCATTGTGATGATGTACTATCAGAGAAAAGAGTCACTGTGATGATGTACTATCAGAGGGAAGAGTCACTGTGATGATGTACTATCAGAGGAAAGAGTCACTGTGATGATGTACTATCAGAGGAAAGAGTCATTGTGGTGATGTACTATCAGAGAAAAGAGTCACTGTGATGATGTACTACCAGAGGAAAGAGTCACTGTGATGATGTACTACCAGAGGAAAGAGTCACTGTGATGATGTACTATCAGAGAAAAGAGTCACTGTGATGATGTACTATCAGAGAAAAGAGTCACTGTGATGATGTACTATCAGAGGAAAGAGTCACTGTGATGATGTACTATCAGAGGAAAGAGTCACTGTGGTGATGTACTATCAGAGAAAAGAGTCACTGTGATGATGTACTATCAGAGGAAAGAGTCACTGTGATGATGTACTATCAGAGGAAAGAGTCATTGTGATGATGTACTATCAGAGAAAAGAGTCACTGTGATGATGTACTATCAGAGGGAAGAGTCACTGTGATGAAGTACTATCAGAGGAAAGAGTCACTGTGATGAAGTACTATCAGAGGAAAGAGTCATTGTGATGATGTACTATCAGAGGAAAGAGTCATTGTGGTGATGTACTATCAGAGAAAAGAGTCACTGTGATGATGTACTACCAGAGGAAAGAGTCACTGTGATGATGTACTACCAGAGGAAAGAGTCACTGTGATGATGTACTATCAGAGAAAAGAGTCACTGTGATGATGTACTATCAGAGGAAAGAGTCACTGTGATGATGTACTATCAGAGGAAAGAGTCACTGTGGTGATGTACTATCAGAGAAAAGAGTCACTGTGATGATGTACTATCAGAGAAAAGAGTCACTGTGATGATGTACTATCAGAGAAAAGAGTCACTGTGATGATGTACTACCAGAGGAAAGAGTCACTGTGATGATGTACTATCAGAGAAAAGAGTCACTGTGATGATGTACTATCAGAGGAAAGAGTCACTGTGATGATGTACTATCACAGGAAAGAGTCACTGTGGTGATGTACTATCAGAGAAAAGAGTCACTGTGATGATGTACTATCAGAGGAAAGAGTTTTATCATTTTCAAATCATACAATTGTGTCATAGTGTACCTAGACCAATTTTAAAATATCTACAAGCATTTTAATTTGTGAAGTTTCTTTTTAGAAATGTGAAAATATCATCCTATAATATCATCACTCCATTTTATCTTACTTATGA
>CANNZV010003099.1:75175-113047 GCA_947561585.1 Caprella mutica
ATAGTACATCATCACAGTGACTCTTTTCTCTGATAGTACATCATCACAGTGACTCTTTTCTCTGATAGTACATCACCACAGTGACTCTTTTCTCTGATAGTACATCATAACAGTGACTCTTTTCACTGATAGTACATCATCACAGTGACTCTTTTCTCTGATAGTACATCATAACAGTGACTCTTTTCACTGATAGTACATCATCACAGTGACTTTTTTCTCTAATAGTACATCAACACAGTGACTCTTTTCTCTGATAGTACATCATCACAGTGACTCTTTTCTCTGACAGTACATCATCACAGTGACTCTTTTCTCTGATAGTACATCATCACAGTGACTCTTTTCTCTGATAGTACATCATCACAGTGACTCTTTTCTCTGGTAGTACATCATCACAGTGACTCTTTTCTCTGATAGTACATCATCACAGTGACTCTTTTCTCTGATAGTACATCATCACAGTGACTCTTTTCTCTGGTAGTACATCATCACAGTGACTCTTTTCTCTGATAGTACATCATCACAGTGACTCTTTTCTCTGATAGTACATCATCACAGTGACTCTTTTCTCTGATAGTACATCATCGCAGTGATTCTTTTCTCTGATAGTACATCATCACAGTGACTCTTTTCTCTGATAGTACATCATCACAGTGACTCTTTTCTCTGATAGTACATCATCACAGTGACTCTTTTCTCTGATAGTACATCATCACAGTGACTCTTTTCTCTGATAGTACATCATCACAGTGACTCTTTTCTCTGATAGTACATCATCACAGTGACTCTTTTCTGTGATAGTTCATCATTACAGTGACTCTTTTCTCTGATAGTACATAATCACAGTGACTCTTTTCTCTGATAGTACATTATCCTGAATCAGCATGAAAAATGTGGAATTTTACCTGTTAAGTGCATGGAATATATCGAACAGATTTTAGCAGCTTCTTGACTTCATATTATTATCAATATATTACACAACAAACTTTATTTTCTAATTTATTTGAATTAGTCTACCATTGGTGTCATATTGAAATCAAAGTCACTAGAAGTAAATAGAAGTAGTACGGACTCAGTATCAACTTCTCAGGGTCAAGCAAGATTATTCTTAGCTACTCAAGGTTACGAATAATATATAACACAGTAATACTACATCAAATTAGTAAATAAGTAAAATAAATGAATGGAGAGAGACATCAATATGCTATTTTATAATCAGCATTCATACAGGCTAACCAAGTTTTTAATTCTAAAGTCTGCTATGGGTAGATAGTATACTATTCAAAAGTATTAGCTTATCACATAATTTCAACCTACAATTGACAGTTTGATCCAAAACATTATTATTAAAGACAATCTTATTCCATTACAAACAACAATCAAGTACGTTAAATATTCACTATTCAAACTGTAAACGATTCAAACTGTCGCCGAATCTAACCCTCAATTTCTCGTTTAGGTTTTCCAAATTTGTTTCTAAGAAAGTTTTAACAGGATTCACAATGCGTAACACATCAATTTTAGTGCTAACCCTGTTGGCTGTGTCCCTAGTGTCAGCCATACCATCTGCAAAGATTGAGGAGAAAACTTCCAACAGAGAACCAAGATGTGAGTGATAGATAGAATAATAAATCATAACAGATAAAATTCGAACTGAAAGGCTAAAACAAGAATATATTATTTCAAATACAGTTCGTATTGAAGGATTCAAGCAGCCACAAATTTGTGGAAATAATGTTCAGAGTTAAAAGTTAAATAGAGCATCACCCGTAGCAAATAAAGTTCGAATTGAAGTGTTTTATATTAAAATCGTTTTTATTCAATTTGTGGTACCAAATAAAATATCAAACAAAATTTTACTGATCAAATTACAAATACCTCTTTTTTTTCTCTTCAGATGGCATCATCAAGGCTCTCCTTCCTTACATTAACCTGAAAATCAAGACACCATTCCAGTGCCTGACTGGAAAGTCTAACAACGGTTACCCAATCCAGGGCACATGCATGTCAGCCAAAGATTGCGTCAGTGCGGGAGGTGTTGCTGATGGGGAGTGTGCAGAGGGATATGGAAGCTGCTGTGTCTGTGAGTTTAATGACGTATTCTTGATCATATACTCGAACATCATCGATTTCGGTCTCCTTTCTTTATCTTCAGATGAACTCTTCAATTTCAATCACAAGCAAACATGAATTCCCATGTTTATTTCTTGTGTAACAAATATATTTAAAAAAAGAGTACAGAAGTAATACAATGAAATTAGGGTACAATCTGTAGAATATATGAGTATCAGATAGAGGAAGATTAAGAGTATCTCATTTAGAACAAGCTTGTGCATTCTCACGCCCACACGTGTTTACATAAATTAAAATACAGTACAGAACGATATTAAGAAATGTGCTAGAGTACATATTACTTTGAAGGAAATGAATGAAAAGTAATAACTAATAAATAATTTATGTACTTAGCTATTGACTTTGAGGACATTTTAGTAAGACCTGAAATAGTAGTTTAAAAGCGTTGATTAGGATATTTTAAAATATTGTAAACGTTGAAGAACTTCTTTATATTTTCGAGAAATTTTAGATAAACTCTTCAATTTTAATCGCAAGCAAACATGAATTCCCACTACCATATTTGCTCATTTGAATGTCTCATCTCGTTCATAGAATGAATTTTCTCGATTGAAACAGGAATGACACAGCTTCATTTTCTTTTAATACCATTAAAATTCAAGCAATTGAATCTACGTGTATTTAAAAAAATGTATTTCTAATTTTTATGAAATACTCTCAACAGTCAGTGCTGCTTGCGGTGCAACAGTTGAGAGGAACAGGACGTACCTTATCAGCAACGGAACTTACAGCAGTGGCTCCTTCTCTTGTCAATACACAATCAAAAAGGTAGGAGTTCTGTGATACAAGAAGTACTATTATTTATAACTATTCATGTTTAGGTCTCTAAAGGGTTGTTTAAATATAACGCTCACAGAATTGAGTTCAGTTGAGATGAGTTGAAATGAGATATACTCATTATACTGTACTAGAAAAAATCATGTTATTGTTTTCATTACCCGTTTTTTCAAATTGATTTCTATCTCCTAGTTGAAGGCTCCATCCAGTAAGAAGTCCGCTCTTCTCGGGGCCTGTCAAGTGAGACTTGATTTCGAAGATTTTGTCATGGATCAACCAGACTCTACCAACTCCCTCTGCAGCGTCGACTCTTTCGAAGTAACTGGCAACGAGAACTCATTTGGAAAAATTTGCGGCACCAATACTGGCCAGCATAGTGAGCGATGCTTTAAACTGAAAAATTTTCCACAATGGAAATAAAGATCATTGTTTTATATGATCAATTGCACTTTCAGTTGAGATTACCTGAGTGACTTTTCTTTCAGTTTACCTCCCAATTGGAAGTTCGGACACAATAGCAACGTTAATATTGTCAGGATCGTCTGCTGCTACAGCGGGAAGGAATTGGAGAATCAAAACTACCTACATACCTTGCCTATCAAATGAAACCGGTAAGATTCATAATACAAACATTGATAAGTTAAATTAGTAGTGGTACGCTACGCTTTATTTTTATATTTATCTGGTTATCTGATATTGAATGACCTCATTTCTTTTCTAATTGAAGAAGGAAACTTCCTTCTTAAACCAAATGCAGTGTATTGTTCATCCTTCTTTGGCTTATAATTTTCATTTACCTTTTCAGCTCCAGCTGGTTGCTTGCAGTACTACAACACACCTACCGACACTATCAAATCCTTCAACTATTTGGTGAGGAATAGATTTATATAGTAGGATGATAATACTTAGTGCTAAAATGATAAAGTAATTTGAGTTAGACCGTTAGAGTATATAACATGAAGATGAAAATCAGTGACTTGGATGATTATTTTAGATATTCAATACTTTTTTTATCTATGTATTTGTCACAGAGTATAAGATAGAAATAAGATAGATGTATCTAATTTTTTTTACTGAAATGTGGATACGACACTAAATTTTTTTCTTACATACGATTCTCCGCTTTCAGGACAGCACAGACGCTGCACTTGTCGCTCAAATAGGTAGTTTGAAGTACACCATTTGCGTGGGTGAGAACTCTGGTTCATGTGGAGTTACCTTCACATCATCTGGCACCAACTCATTTTCTCTCTCTGGTGATGCCGGTAAGAACACTAAAAATTAGGTTTCGATCAGCTCTTTTTCAAAAAAGGTGAAAATATAGATACAAAATACTTATTTTAGACATTCGTGTGCTCTAAACATTTTGATAAGTGTTAGTTTTTTAATAAATTTAACCCTTTCTCTCAGTTTAATGTATTCGTTTAACCCTCAGGAACCCCGGCAGCAAGCACAGGTGCAGATTGTACCACAGATTACCTGGCAGTGATGACTGAGGCAGCCGATGGTACCATCTCTGACATCAACAAATACTGTGGCTCCCAACTGGACCCTATCACTAGTAAGACATAATTTAGTACCAATAAATTGAACTATAAAGTATCAAAAGAATTTTTTGTGACTATGGATAATTTTCCACTTAATAGAAATGCAGTAGAACCCCTATATAGTGAATGAGTTATAGTATAGTATGAGCTTGAATAGTAAACAATATAAAGGAGTTCTACTGTTTTTTGAATTCTTAATTAAAAAATTACTCGAGTATTGGAAACGGATTTATTTGTATTTCAAATTAAAGAAAAATATGATATTCTATATTGGGTATCGAATCCTGAATATGTAGCATTCAGATTGATATTTTAAATGTTCTTGTCATTATTTCTAACAGAAAACCCATAGACTTATTGTCAGAAGATTGGTGAGAATTGGGAAATGTGTAGAAATACTTCTTGTGTAACAAATATATTAAAAAAGAGTACAAAAGTAATACAATGAAACTAGGGTACAATATGTAGAATATACGAGTATCAGATAAAGGAAGATTAAAAGTATATCATTTAGAACAACCTTGTACATTCTCACGCCCACACGTGTTTACATAAATTGAAATACAGTACAGTACGATATTAATAAATAGAAATTTTCATTAATAATATGAATGTTCTTTTTTCAGCTTTCGCACGTCCTTTCGCCCTGAGAGTCAGAACAGACGCCACTGAACCAGATACTGACATAGGCAACAAGGGCTTCTCCTTCACCTACGCCAGGCAAGGTTGTACCACCACAGGTTAACCTACCTAACACCAAAAGTGGTGACAGAGGAACCCACTACTGGTTAAACTACCTAACACCAAAAGGAGTGGCAGGAGATATCAACTAAAGTCTCAAACACACTATCAATTTTTTTTTTCTGTGGTTGTCTATATTGGTGATCACTGGAGTGCCAATATGCTTCTAAAATCTTAGATCCCGAAAATATTATAGATGGAGAGAATGAAACAGTATTTCTACACCAGCGGTATATAGTATTCGATACCATTTCATTTAGTGTATGGCATTGTTAAGATCTATGATTTTAAAAGCATATTGATACACCTCTGGTGATTTCGGTGTTGAATAGAGAATTTCTGTGGTTTTCAACCGGCTGGGGAACTCTGGAACAAACACTGAAGTAGACTTTTCGACTATTTAAATATGCACTATGGATTACTTTTAAAAAACGGTCTAACTTGTTTTTAAAGATGAAAGTATCGTTTAAATAATAACTTTAATAGTTAGCAAGCTGGTCGACTGGTCGCATACTTTAGTGTTTCTAATTGATAAGCTACAGATAAAAGATTGATATAGTGTGGACACTGGACATGGCTTTAGCTACTCCTGCAACCACTTTAAACATTGTTATGATTACATTTATCAACATTTTTACTTACTGAACATCATTAAACAACACTGGTTTGAAATAACAAATCTAATTTTCACACGAAGAAAAATTTATCTACCTTCTGTACTAGGTAGTTTACCTATCTCCTGTACTAGGTAGTTAACCTATCTTCTGTACTAGGTAGTTTACCTATCTTCTGTACTAGGTAGTTTACCTATCTTCTGTACTAGGTAGTTTACCTACCTTCTGTACTAGGTAGTTTACCTATCTTCTGTACTAGGTAGTTTACCTATCTTCTGTACTAGGTAGTTTACCTACCTTCTGTACTAGGTAGTTTACCTATCTTGTGTACTTGGTAGGTTACCTATCTCCTGTACTAGGTAGGAATGTACTACTCTAACTTATTATTAGAGTAGTAGTTGTAATACAAGGCAATTAATTGTTATTTATTTGTGTTAGTTATTTAATAATTTATTCTATTTATGTGAATGTTTTTACACAATATAAAATGTGACAAAAAAATATAATGGAATTTATTTAACCAAATAAATTTATTTTTAAAATGATTTATTTTTTCGGTTTTTAATTTATTTATATACAGCTAGATAAAACTTCTTAATGTTACTCTGAAAGTAAATCCGAGAATTTAGGGATACTTCAAAGTAAGAATCTAATTCAAACTATCAAGAAATAAATTACTACAAAGATAAAGGGTCCAATTCCCTCATTGGGAATCGAACCATAAACCTCCAAAACAAAATACGACACTAGTGATAAAGATATTATAGTACAATAAGATACACCAAAGTTGGAAATTCCGGATTCAAAAAGTGCATTGTGCTGCCACCTGTGTTTCAAAATAGCTACTAGCCGTTGATACGCAATCGAAACATTTAGTGTTACGTAAATCATTGTTAAGAAACTTATAAACTTGTTTGTTATTTACATTATTCTTTTAGCAAATCTTGTCTCGTTTTTTGTATTAAAAATTAACTATTTAACTAGAGCAACGGCAACACGAACCATTTTTGAAACCGAAATTTCTGAGAGTGGTGAGTGTATCTTCTTTTAGTGTAAAATATTTTGTACCGGATTGTAATCTCACAGAAGCATATGCCATATAAAAATCATATTCCTATCTTTTAGTTCTCTTATCAATAATGTGTCATGCATTTAATACTAATACTGAAGATGATAATTGCTGTTCAGTTTAATGAATTAGTAATTTAATAATAAATTATTTAACAAAGTATGCAGTAAAGGGTTACAACAACCACCAATAGTTGTAAATAAAGTGCACAGTGGAGAGTTATCCCAATAATAGATCTAATCAATAAGAGCTTCTAGACGAATCATTGTCAATTTCTTTATCTTTATCTCTCACAGACATAACCGTGGGAGTTCAACCACCATTCACCTTTTCTCTGACCGTTTAAGATAGCTTCATTTCCTTAAAGGTCTCCTCCAAGCAAATATTTTTATTGCTTTATTCAACGAGGCTAATGTTTCTTATCATTTTGTTGCAGACCGCATCGTATTAGGTAGCATATTTTTAATTTTATATGCTTTTATATATATTTATTATCAAAACTCTACAAATCCTATTTTACTTCCGACTTACTAATTTAAGAAATTTTCAGCCTGAAGAAAAAGAATGTACACCATTTGTTTTGATTGTCAATTAGGTAACTATTAGGTTCAATAAATCCATTTAATATTAGTGTAAAGGTATAAAATTGAATGAACTTATAATAGAAGCGGTTATATTCTTTAGGAAACAATTACTATCTAAAAATAATTTAAATTGAGGCCGAAAACGCATGATTTGTTTATAAAATTCAAATTTGCAATCAAAACAAAGAGTGTACAATCTTCTTCTTGAGCATCAGATTAGTGATTTGCTCAATTGTTGCTCACAAAGTACTAAAAAACTTTAAAAACTAATTATAAAATATATACTGAACCGAATTGTATGCGGTTTGCAGAATAATGATCGTAGACCTTAGTTCTAAAATATTATGTTATAAACTCATTTTTTTCCCGGAGCCTGGAGAGGACCTTTAATATTTGTATCTTATTTGTTACCATAGAAAGGCTTATCAAGCTTTATCTATAGGAATATGGTCTATTGGTGTTACTTCTGTGTGTCTTGCTTGAAGAGCAGCCATGAAAGGGTCACATATCAGGAAGAAAAGTTCCACTACGATTAGAGGTAGCTCCATTGGAGGTAGGAGAATAACAGTTCTCAACTCGTATATTTTAATATTAATGAGTTAGTTAAATTTAGTAAGGGAACAAACTTCGAAGAAGCACTCTGTTCAATTCCAATAATGTACTTAAATTGTATGATCCTTCTTTTGAAACGTTATTGGAAACTGACAGTTCTTCATATGGTATTGCTGCAGTTTTGATGCAACGTAAAAGTACAGAAAGCATGTGGCTACCTGTACTATTTGCATCGCGCACTTTAAACGATAGTGAGCGAAATTACTCTAACATAGAGAGGGAGGGGCTTAGTGTAGTTTTCGGTTGCGACAAATTTAGAAAATTTTTGTTAGGCACAAAATTTATCATTCGTAATGATCAGCAACCATTGAGAAAACTACTAGCTCATAACAATGCGGTACCAACTACATGTTCTTCTCGCCTTCAGCGGTGGGCATTACGACTTTCACAATTTCAGTATGAGTTTCAATATTCACGAGGTGAAAATAACGTGAACAGCGATTGTCTGAGCCGCCTCCCTTTACCCGATACAATTCAAACATGTGAACCTTACGAGCTAATTTTCACTTTGGAAACTTTTGATAGGTCCATTGTATCTTGTTCTGATGTACGCAACGAAACTGATCTAGACTCAGATTATTCAACTCTTAAGCATTATATTAGGTACGGTTTCCCTGATGTGATTGATAATCCTAAACTATCTAGGTACAAGGGATATGCAGCAGAGATGACTCTCATGAAGGGTTGTATACTCTATAAAAACAGAGTTTTAATTCCAGAGGCACTGCGTGCCAAAGTATTAATGCAGCTTCATGAGAGTCACGCGGGTATGTCCGCTATGAAATCTATGGCTAGGAATCTTATGTGGTATCCAGGTATCGATAGTGATATAGTAAACCTTGTTAATTCTTGTTCTCAATGTAAATCTGTTGCTTCTAAACCCCCACAAAATTCTTCTGTTGAATGGCCAACTCCTGATCGTAGTTGGTCACGTATTCATATTGATCATTTTTTTGTAGAAAATAAAATATGTTTAATCGCTATTGATGCTCTTTCTAAATATATTGAATGTGAAGTAGTACCTAGTGTTAGTGTAGTTGATACCATAGATGCTTTAAGAGTTATATTTAGTAGGCATGGTCTATGTGACACTATAGTTAGCGATAATGCAACGTGTTTTACTGCATCACAGTTCAAAGAGTATTTGATGAGTATTGGCATTCATCATCTAACGTCTAGTCCATACATGCCCTCTAGTAATGGTCAGGCTGAGAGGGGAGTGAGGGTAATAAAAGATTTATTAAAGAAAAACACTGCAGGTTCTTTCAAATCTAGATTAGCTAAAGTGTTACTTTATTATAGGTGTGTTCCGCATAGTGTTACACAATTGGCCCCTTGTGTATCACTCAATAAAAGGAAATATGTAACTGTGACTGATAGAATAAATCCTAGATTTGTTCCTCGTGTAAAAACTCCTACAGGTAAAAATATGCGGCAGTTTGAAGAAGGAGACTCGGTACTTGCTTTGAACTTGAGAGAAGGTGCAAAGTGGCTTATAGGTACGATTGTTGATAAAATTGCTGTAAATGTTTATTTAGTTCACATTCATGAGTTAGGAGTAGTATGGAAGAGGCATTTACATCAACTCCTACCTAGCTCTATCAAGTCTAGAGATACCCGTATCGGTTCTGGTAATGAAGGTAAAACTATTGTATTTCCTGATGAGCACATTCGAATAAAGCCTTCTACAGTATATTCTGAGAACTTTGTACCACCTGTGGTTCCTGTTTTGGTACCGGAACATTGTCCAGTACAGCCAGACGCAAAAGTAGATACTCCTTCTTCCAGCGGTACCCCCACTGATGAACCGGTACTTAGACGTTCTACCAGAGTAAGGAATCCCGTTGATAGATATGGACTCGATTAGTTAATTTGAATTATATGTCCTTAACTAAAGAGGGGGAAGTTGTTATATTCTGTTTCTATCATTTCTATTTAATCTCTTTATTCTTATTCATTAATGTTATTTTTATATGTTTATTAAAGTATCCCATGTAATTTCATTGTATTATAGTTTTCTATGTTCATTAGTTTCTTTTCATATATAGGTGCGTTCATGTGAATGATTAGGATTTTTCAGTAGTTATGTACCAGCTATGCTCTAGTAATCAACTGGCGACAAGGATGGGATCCAACTATCCTCCTTTTGATCCTCAAATTGAACGGATCGATGAATTCATCGAAAGATTCACCGTGCAGAATAGTGATCTTCTAGCAAAGGCAGGGGATAATGAGTTGAAGAAAGCAGCTGTTTTGTGCAGAGCCTTACCTGTTCACGTCATTACAGATCTCCAGCGACGTTGTAAGCCTATGAAGTTGTCGGCAGCAACCTATGAGCAAATTGCCACTACGCTACTGGCACAATACAAAGTCAAAAAGTCTGTAGTCGGCGCCGCTGTGAAGTTTCTGAATCGCAAGCAGCAGAATGGTGAATCCATTGAGAGTTATGCGAAAACTCTCAATAACTTAGCTGCAGAGTGTGACTACAAAACTTGCTGTCACGACCGTCTTCTTCGAGATATTTTTGTGAGTGGGTTATGTTCCAGTGCTATAGTCACTAAGCTACTACAAGAGTGTGACGAAGATAAGCAATTCAATGACTACGTTGCCCAAGCTAAGTTACTTGAACAATTGACTAATGACGCATATGAAATGTCTGCAGAGTCGAGTCAAGTCATTAGTCATAAAGTGTATTCTACAAGAAATCGAAGCCAGGATAAACCTACAAGTGAAATTCCAGTTGGCTATGTTTGCATGAGATGCGGTGCAGACAGGAAGCATTTGGCAAAAAACTGCTGGGCAATGGCTCTCAATTGCCGCAAGTGTGGAAAGACCGGACACATCGCTAGAGTATGCAAGGCAAAAGCTACACACAGTGTGTATGAACCTGAAGTTGCCATGGTAACGTCCTTGACCTCTGAGAATGGAAATTACACGCACAGTCAACCACTTTCAAAACCAATGACGTCATCGCATTCAACTCAGGAACATTTCGAATGCTCAGGCTGCGTTTCAAATTCAAATGTGGAGGGTATGAGTTATAATCATTTCGATGATTCTTTTTTACTGTAAATGCCACTGTTGTCCCTATAACTTTTGAACCAACCTTTTTAAATTGTAATGTCAATGGTACCAATATTAGGTTTGAATTGGATACAGGTTCACATATCTCTACAATTTCTATTACTGATGCCCAGAATATTTGTAATGAAATTAGACCTACATCAGTTAAAGCAAAGGGATACAGTGGCAGTGAGATTAAGTTTCTTGGCAAAGTTTCAGCTAAGCTCACATATAATGATATAACTATTTTTCATGATTTTTTGATTGTAGATTCAAAATTTGTTCCATTACTAGGGAGAGATGTATGTTCCAAGCTGAATATTAACTTTTCTCTACCAGTTAGTTCTAGGATTACAGAAACAGAATATAACACACTCAGAAAGGAAAGTGGCTTAAAGAATAAAATTACCTATAATATATCACCATTCTGTGACAAGATAATGGATGCAAAAAGTTACTCTGTCAGCTAAAAAATAACTTCCTATTGACATACATGAGCAACATATTTATATATCTAAGCTTATTTCTGATATGAATGATCTGAATATAAATATAAAGATCAATCATATTTTATTATCAGTACAGTCGACTCTGATCAGGCTTCTGATGCAAATGGTATCACTAACCTTGAAAAAACGCCATGTGCCAACAAGCACCGACGAAAATTCCTTATCTAGCAATATAATGAGCCTCCAGTAAAAATTCGGCATACAAGTTCTCTTCTCTCTGGGGAGTTGCTGCCCAATATACTGCTCCAATAGACAGCAGGTATAAGCCGCACCACGGCAGTGATCTGCAACAAAAGAGAGGGAGAAGATGCCAGATAGAGGTTGGTCAGATTGAACAGGGAGAAAAGAAGGGAATATTAAAATTTAGTAGGAGAGAAATGTGGCAGAGGTAGCTTGACAACGGTTATTAGGGAGAGAATTTCAGTGGTCATAAAGCCTTCTTCACCCACGAGGCAGTTTCATGTTTTCAAGGATTGTATGGTTGAGTTTCTACTTTTGGTTAAAAAACTTATAGATATTTTTTTATTTAAATTCTTTTACTATTTTTTTACAATCCTGCATGGTGCCTGTCAAGCTACTTTTACATCGTCGGAATCACCGAGGCCAACTATCCTCCGGTTAGCATGACTCTCCATCAACATACCAAACGCGACTCGGTGCCGACACCAATTCCACATTTTTTATGCATTTGTTAATTCTTATACATCATAACAGTTTAATATGTACCGTTTTAGATTAAAATCATAGTACAGCTATGCATGAACGCAATCTTAATTTAAAAAAAGCCCATCTTAACACACTACAAAGACACCAGAGCCACTTACTCTCCCTCGGCTCTTTTTACTAACCTCAGGCCCACTTGGACATATCTTACTAGTGCCGGCTGCTATAGCTAGAACACATTACAATATGCATTGCTCTGGTATACGACAACATAGACAAATTCCACAAGGGTGCCGGTGTAAAAGCAATCACCCTTCAAACAACAGGACACAATCCTACGCATCTTTCCTCTCCCTGCTCGGAGTAGCAGTAGTCCGATCTTAAGCTCCACAACACCTACTGTGTGGAGGTTATGGAGGGCCTGCTCCTAATTCTCCATCATTGAGTTCTTAAAACACACTTACGCCACAACACACTCATTTAACATTTTACCACACAACATCAACAGTATACAGAACTCCTAAAATTACTCCTACACAAACCTAACATTCACATCGCCACAATCCAGGAAACTTAACTAACACCGGTGGCAGGAATACTACCAAAATTTATTGGTATATACAACACTGAGACTTGATCGGCCCATACGAAGCAGGGGGGGGGGGTCATTACATTGATCCACAAATCCCTTTTACAAATACCACTGCCGAAACACATGCTGATGTCACACGTCTTCATACTGGAAATGCAGTCTAACCTCATACAACTACTTATTCACCCCCATAACTTTATGGGTGTGATTCCCACTGACTCCTCATCCCTAGGATATCAACCACAATTACATTGCCTTAACACCATTAATAATTTATTTATCCTGGGGAATTTTAATGCACACGACACAACATGGCTCTCATCACAATTCACTGACATAATATCTGTCACTATAACCACACAAGTAGACAATTACTTCATCATGACCGACTGACTCTCAGACCCTTACGCTAACCTTTCGACACTCACACCGAACCCACATCACCACTTCTTACCCAACATAGGGGGAAGATATTTTACTCCGTACTCCGTATGGTTCAGTTCTCTTAACCCTACAGAGTTCATGAACCTCACTTCAAAAACTCAGTTCAGACCATTTACAAATACTCATTAAGAACAAATACTGAGACATATATTCACTAAGAGAAAATTGGATTTGACTTTACAGCATATGTGGACAATGAATTACACGACTTCAGCATTTACATCTTCCCAAGTTTCCATGTTTCATATCAATAGACAGCTCACTAATATAATCACTAATGCAGATAAACAACACACACCTACAGGTAACATAATACATTTTAACCCAACAGTCACACCACACATTAAACGCATGATACCAACATCTACGCATTGTACCACACACAAAACCCCATCACACACATACAAGTTTACTTACCTTAACACTGATATAAGTGAGTAAATTATTAACCAAAAAAGCACAAGGGGCAAAACACATTAGAAAGAATTGGTTTCCGCAAAGTCGGCAAAGGACTCCATATTAAATGCCTAGACCAATCTAAAACACATGAGTCCTTACACACAACCACTACACACACATCCACGACTTGCCAAACAGCGATCGAGTCTTACCGTGGCGATGTAGGAAATAGCTTGCCAGTTACCTCTCAGGCCGCTCTGCAAAATACTTTACAACGGCCAGTCCTGGAGAACAAGACTCTACAGTGTCTACACTGACGGAGTACCGCAGCGCTTCGTACTCTTATCTACACTATTTTACCCACCATTACGACTTCCCACACCCACACACACCACGGTTCACATTCTAACATACGCGGATTATGTCACCATCATCTCGCAACACCCAAAACACGAGACCACCGCCAACAATCTATAAACATACATATACTAACTAGAAAACTGGTTAAAAAATACATGCAGATCGATTGAGACTCTCCACACACACATTTTCTATCACCTTAATTGCACCCCACACTCTTGAATAAGAACCCACCAAAAATTATACTAAACAACTCCCCCCTCCCAAGCAAAAACACGCTCAAAATCCTTGTAGTTACATAAAACTACGGCATGACGTTCAAAAACCGCATTGCAGGCATGACTACGATAACAAAACGAAAACTGAACGTTCTGTGGCCTCATTCATACTACTTACGGCCACTCCAAGGAAGACATAAGAACACTCTACAAACAGCACATTAGATAAGTCTCGATTCTTGCGAGTCTCACATGTCTATGCGGGATAGGGTCAACCTATCCCGTCTAAGATGTGGTCATCACCTTTATTTACCCTCTTACACGCACAGGATCGGGAGATCGCTTAATGACCGTAATTTACATCGTAATTTACAGATTGATAATTTTCATTTGTTAAATATTCACAATGACTACATCAATAACTCGAAAATTGGTTTCTTCCAAATTATTGACTAGCTCAAGAAAAGTTTTAAATAGGATCATGAATACATTGGTTTCGTCTCCAGTTTTAAAAAGGTAAATGAGTAAATATTTTGAATATATTATAAGCAGAATTTCAATAAGTCAAATCCAAATCAAAATAACAAATTTGTGTCTTCTAAAGTCAGGACCTGATCATCCGGTCTTCATACCCTGAATATGATCTACCAGTTGGCAACTTGACAGAATATGTGTTGGAGAAGGGCAAGGCGCTAACTAACGATGTGGCGCTGGTTTGTATTATTTTAAGTTTTTAACTATATCTGGTTTTTGAAGTGTGAAGAAATCTGTGTTGAAGTCTAGAAGATTGTCATCATATATATTTAATCTGTCCGACAACCATCAAAATTGACAATTTGTTATACATAACAAATTGATCCTTTCTGATTGATAATTCAGTGTGAAGAAATATGATAATACTGAGCTAATAGAAAATGCCCCAGTACAATGAAGTATGAAATGGTTTTTATTCAAATATCAAAATTCAAATATATTATTTAGAGTAGAGAGTTGACATTTCATTTGCGTTGATTATTAATGGTCTGATAGGCCTTTACTCTATTTCATTATACTGTGGAATTACCTAATTTTCGATGTATATTCAGCAAAGCAAACTGGATACAGTCTCAACTTCTCCGTTTTTTTCAGTTGGATGGGTTCACAGGCCGATCTCTCACATATGGAGAGCTGGTCGACTGGGTCTACAGATGGGGCGCCATTGTGAAAAAGAAATCCAAGGCACCGGTCCCTATGGTTGGAATGTTCATGTTTAACAGTCCTGACTATTCCCCAATATTCTTGGGTACGATGCTAGTTGGGGGCATATCTACTACTTTCAATGCAACCTACACTCCAAGTAAGAGTTCTGTACCGTATTTTTTTTCTCATTTCATCGTCTTAACTTATGCAGGTAGGATATATAAAAAATAATTGTATGATAATTAAGAGCGGGGCACGGCTGTTTAAAAATATATTTCTTGTAAAACGTAATACGGATGCACAATGATAACTTTATTGTAGAATTTTTGGGAAGAGCCCGCGTATTTGGAATCAGGATCTACCCTAGATTACGCACCCTAGTCCGCTTTTGGGTGCGTAAGGTACAAGAGGAAAATCTTAGGGTGCTGCCAAACAGAAAGCGAGAAAGACAGCGCGAGCAGAAGCGTGGCACTTGCTAAAACAAGATCAGGATAATTGGTGGCCAAACAGAAAGCGTGTTGATACGTGCAGATCAGTATTAAATTTAAAGGGGGTGGTGCATCTAATTTTCATATAAAATATTTTTTCATAATATCATGAATAAACAATGATTAGTTACGGATATGAAATGTTTCATCACAAGTCACTGTATTTTCAGAGAAAATAGGGTTTTTTATTAGTAAACATAAGCTTATGCGATCATCTCATAGATGGCGCTGTTTACATTATTTCCAGAACGTTCCCGAACAATCTTCATGAACGTTTAAAGAATGTCTGATTATCTTCCCAAATAAGCCACAAATATTTGAATTTGTGATTTATATACAATATACTAACAAATAAAGTATTTCTAGAGTTATAATTAATAATATTACTCGCAGATATACTAAAGTTTTTTGCACAACGTTTGTGAAATTACAGCAAGATGGCGTCAATGACTCGAGCAAAACTTATGCTATTTGTCACTAGATGGCAATTTTTTAAAATAAATTAAATTTTCTTTTTTTTAATAAGTATTATTTAGATGAACAGAGTATGTAATCATACATAATTAAATATGCTGACTCCATTAAAACACATATTAACAAATGTTTGATTTTACCCGCACCCTCCCTTTAAAGGTCTTATCCAGGCTTCGGGGAAAATAATATTATAGAACTAAGGTCTTTAAACCCTATACAATTCGATTCAGTGTTAATTTGTTTATACACTTATAAAGTTTTCAATATTCTTGTACACAACAATTGCGCCCGAAACATTAATATGACGCAGAAGAAAATGATTGAACACTCTTTGTTTTGATTTCTAATTGAATAATAAAAAAAATCATATACGGCCTTCATTTAGAGTGTAAATTGTTCTCTGAAATATATAAACGTTTCTATAATAAGTTTCTCCTATTTTATACCTCCAAACGAAATTTAATAGTGGATTGAAAATACCTACCTAGCAGACATTCAATACAAACTGTCTACATTCTTTTTCTTTGGACTGAAAATTAGCAAGTCTAATGTAAAACGGATATTTAAGAGTTATAATTACAAAATTTTAAAAAGAGTATAGAATACAAAATATAATATTTCAAATTTCATGGCGTTTACATCAAATTAAGATATATAACATATGCTATTAACTGTTATAATGAACTTCCGAAAATTAGTTTCTAGATTAATCATGTTGTTATTATGATAGGAGAGAAGTAATGAACTCTTGGATGTCTCCTTGAATTGTATTGATTTCATATTATAAAAACATTTAAAAATAGGGCAAAAATTTCGAATTTACTCTGACTTTAACAATTTAATAACACCACGTGCAATTCGCTTGGTCGAACCTCTCTGCGTTACAACGTGTGCCAAGTTTTGCATTTTTTAAAATTGTTATGGCGCCATTTCGATGGTAATTACATCCACATAATTTTTCCACAAAACTCTGGATCTTAATATTGCAACTAAAACCACTATTTGCTTCCACAAGGCGTAGCAGATCACGAATGTAAATTTATGTATGATGATGGTGGTGCCCACGGAAATTAGAGCGATGGTGGAGGGTTCAAAAACAGTGATCAGTACAAAGACCTGCCGAGTAACTTGTTTAATTGTCCTATTTCTCAAAATATCCCATTATGTGATTAGAATATTTTCTTTGTTCTCGTGGGAGACGAAGCGTACCCTTTACTTCCATATTTAATGCGCCCATATCCACAACAATATTTAGATCAGACGAAGAAGATTTTGAATTACCGTCCATCACGAGCACGTTACTGTGTTAAATGTGCTTTCGGTATCATGACTTCTAAATTTCGGATACTATCCAAATCGATTAACACTAGTCTTGAGCATTCCATATGGAAAGGTATTGACATTGTCATCATTAAAGCTTATGAGGAAGGCACTTCGATTCATGAAACAAATAATAGCTGACCAGCGAGGAACAGTTCTCGAAACTCCATCCATAATCGTAATATTCTCAAAGATTACTTTGTATCACCTGTGCAGTGTACAGTACCAATCATTCAACTGACCATGTAGCCGTAATACATTGGTCTGTGCCTGAGCTGGCCAACTCGCGCCATCTGAAGCGTGAATACTACCCGCTTTCAATCTTCTGCAAGCGCCAGCCATCTTGTCCACGCTTGCACGAGCCTTCTTCTGGTCTGGCTACCCCTATGGAATTACATGCATTTAATATTCACGCACACGTGCTCGCGCCGTCCTTATCGCTTTTTGCTTGGCAGCACCCTAACTTACAGGAGGGAAAACTTGGGTTGCGTAATCTACAGTAGATCCTGCAATCATACACTTTTCATTTGAAGGATTTAAGTAGTTTACTGAATTCACTTCTGTATGGTATATAATTATCTCTACCACAACGTTGTTCTTCTAGGTGAAGTTGCTTACCAGCTTCAGAACAGTGGCTCGGACATTTTAGTTGCCGACTCTTTCACTGAGAATACAGCTTTGGCAGCAATAGAAATACTCAAGGAGCATGAAACTCCCCAAACCATCCCTGAACTGTTTATCTGCGGTACTTCAACTTCTGGTCGAACGAACTTGCGTACTCTTTTGGGGGATAAGTCTGCTCCGTATGCGGATGTCGCGGAGGTAATTGGATATTACCCATGTTGTTAAAATTTTCTTGTAGCCTCTTCATACTATTATAATACCCCTAAGAACACTGCATCATTTCCTTACCAAGTTTTCAAAACTGTCTGTTTACCGCCACAGGTCCATCCCGATGCAGTTTGTTCATTACCGTATTCTAGTGGTACCACAGGCAGACCCAAAGGAGTTAGGGTTAAACACTCTTCAATTATGGCCAGCATCACCATGTACGACAATGAAACATTCAACCTTCCTTTAGTAGAAGGTGAGCAAGCTAAAGTAGCAGCAAAATGATTATGCAGGGTGTCCCAAAAAAGAGGGAACCAAAATTTAACGTAGTATATTTTAATAAACCTTAAAGGTATATGTTCCTTTCTGATATCATTTTGTTTGTTGACCCCTTCTCCATCCAAAATTATAACTTCATAAAGATGTATTAATTCTTGTGAGTGTTATAACGATTTTATTGATAGGTGGTAAAATGGCTTTGCGCAAATGGTCAGAAGACGGACAATGAAGTGAATTAACATTAAAAATATCTTTATTAGACAGCAACCACATTAATTTATATCAAGGTTTTAAAAGCTTTCAAATAATTATTTCTCTTATAAAATATTGACTATCTGGAGAAATGTGACTATATACAAATAGGAAAGCACAAACTAAAATTTTAACATGAGTCGTTCAGTTCGCAAGAGGACAGTACGGACTGAAACCGTAAACTTCTTGAAACATTTTTTGCACACCGGAGAAATTTCGCCATCTGGTTCTTGCAAAGACATGTCCATTTTGTGGAAGATATAGTCATTGGTTATTAAACTGCATTTTACATGAAAAGAGGAGTAATTAATCATAACATTCGACAATATGCTCCACGAAATAACATTTCTGATTTTATTTTGACTGACTTTATTACTGTGGAAATTAGAATAATCACTCTGACTTTCATTTTTTAGGGGTGCCATTGTAAGTACAGTTTAGTAATTCGATTAATTGAAAATTTAAAGATGTTTAATCTAACATTTCTCATAGCATACACATTTGGATTTTCTAAATAGAGTTGCTGAATAAGACTAATATTGTCTTCATATTGTACCGTTCTCTTGCGACCTGAATGACCCTTGTTAAAATTTAAATTTGATGAATCCCTTTTTCTACTCAATCATATTTATCCATATTGTCCATATTTAGTAAGAGGAATAGTTATTTGAATGCCCTTAAAACCTGTAAATTAATCTGTTTTATTAATGGGGTTGTTGTTTAGTAAATATATTTATGATGTTTGAACTTACTTCATTGTCCCTCTTCAGACCATTTGCAAAGTAACTTTCGGTAAATTCTTAGTTCACGTGCCTATTTCATTTAGGGACGTGAACTAGGAATGGACCCAAATAATTCCTAGGAAGGGGGTACTTGGATGAAGTACACTTTTGTCTTTTCACATGTAGTCCAATCTCGAACCCTTCACACTTGCTTTTCTCAACGCTGCCTTTAAAAAAATGCTCATGGCAAAAAAATTAGCTACAATGGATTTTAACGGAGCCCTTCACACTTGCGTTTTTTTTCATCAGCATTTTTTCTAACGCAAGTGTGAAGGGCTACGTTAAAATCAATTGTAGTTAAACTTTTTGCCATGGACATTTTTTTAAAGGCGGCGTTGAGAAACGCAAGTGTGAAGGGGCCGCTTGACAGTTCAATTCGAGTATAGTCTAACATCATTATTAGCGTCAGACATCTTAATTTATTAGTTTTTCAAAACGATATTTCAATTTCAATTTCAAATATTCCTTTTTCTTTTTATTTATGTAGGTAGTTAAGATACTAGATTTTCTGTCAATTAATATTTCTAAATGAAATACAGGGTGGCGCAAAAAGAAGGAAACCCATTTTCAAATTAATATATTTCACAAACTATTATAGCTAGAATTTTTTTTAGAACAAATTTTCATTTGTATAGTTTTTTTGTATCTTTCATTAAAATCTGGTAAAGTTACGACTAAAATTAAACATCATGCAGTGAATTGAAAAAATATAAATAAAAAGGGCTTGCGCTAGGACGAAAAACACAAAAAGAATTCAGAATAGTATAATTTCTTTCCATATGGTTGTAGTAAAAATTTAAAAAATGTTATTTTTCATTCAATTAACGTTTTCTTCATTGACTCTTTTCATTCATGGAAATACTTCTTCATCACCAATCACCATGTTTTCTCCAAAACGAGCATTTCTTTGCCGAAATCATCTTGAAAAATTTAGACTGTTCGGTAAATCAGATTTAAGAGTACGAGTCTTATACATGCTTCTTTAAAGGATGGTACTTCACATCATGTTTAAATAATCGGTGAAAATTTGTCTTTAGTGATGTCTAATTAATTCCTTTTGATTGATATTTTTGGATTCTCAATAAATTGTTCATAAAAAAAGAATAATGTTTTCATGTGTTCGTTCTGTTCTTCTGCAACCTAATCGCGTTTTGTTCAAAATAAAGTGGTTTCTTCAGGTTTGAATTTATTAATATAAGTCAATGTGGTTTTATAGTTGATGAAAATCTTTCCTGAAAGCTATGTTCAAAATGAGGTTGAATCGGTTTAAAACTTTCAGTGTTTAAATAACTAGTCACAACAAAAAACCAATCTTTTGAAAGGTGCATTTTGAGGGTTTCGAATAGGAGATACAAATTAACGCCGAACTGATTTCATTAAAGATATCCATTTTGTATCAAATATCAATTTTCAAATGATAATTAAGGTTTTAATTGTCTTTTACTTGTTACAGAAAATAATACAATTTAATGTTTTTACATTCATATGAAATGAATTATCAGATTGTGATTTTTTTTCGTATATTTCGTCCTCGCGCAAGCCCTTTTTATTTACCTTTTTTTAATTCGTTGCAGGATGTTTTATTTTCGTCCTAACTTCAACAGATTTTTCAAGATAGATGCAGAAAAAGTAAAGGAATGAAATGGTGTTTTTTGAAAATTTCTAGCTTTAATAGTTTTTAAAATAAACTATTTTGAAAATAGGTTTCCTTTTTTTTGTGCCACCCTGTATAGTTTAATCAGATAAAAGGTAACTGGATTTAAAAAAAAAAAAATTAAAAATATCCCCTTCCAGGGACCAGGACTTCCTTGTTCGCATCCCAAAATCAATTAGGGACGTGAACTAGGAAGGGGGTAATTGGATCGGTTCCTAGTTCACGTCCCTAAATGAAATAGGGTATGAACTAGGAATTCACAATATTTTCACCACTCGTCAATAAAATCGTTATAACATTTACAAAAATTAATAAAATGTCATGAAAATTTAACTGTGGATGTAGACAAAATGATACCAGAGAGAAACATTTACCTTTAATAGATATTGAAATATACGAATTCAAAGTTGGGTTTCGCTTTTTTGGTATAGTGTATAGGTAGATAATTTCAACGATATATATTTTTTTCATATTACTGTTGCCATATTATTTGTCAAAGATAATTAGAAATTGATAAATAAAACTCCAATTTATAACCTGATATGAAATATATTTTTTAAAATGTATAGATTTTTTAAAATTATCTAATGAAGCAACAAAGGAAAAAGATAATGGGAAAATAACAAACCTAGAAAACTCCAATCGACTTATCTCTTCATTGAATGCATTGTGAAACCATGCATAAAAAATTGAAAAAAAATTATCGAATCAAAACATCTGATTTAATTTCACATTTCACTATGAAATAGAGATTTTCATAGAATAGTTTTTAGTGTTTATATGTAGAATTTAAGATAATCATGGTTTCAGATACCCACTGCCAACGACGAGTCACCGGTACTTTCGCCGAATACTCTTTTCCAGAATGACACTTTTGCCGTAAATTTTGACAAAATGTACACTTTACTAGTTTTTACTATAGCATAAATATCCATTATTTTTCTAAAAAATTTGTCATATTTTCGGCGAAAGTTTGGCGCGGCAAAAGTGTTTTCGGCGGAAGGACTTAGAACCAACCCAAAAACAATGCATTACTATTGCTGATATAGACATCTAAATCTTTGCAATCGAAAGTAATCAGTGTACCATAAGTAAATGTAATGGCAATAAGGTGCGAATGTAACAAGCATCACCTGCTGTCTCCCATAGTCTCTTTCCCTATCTCCAAATTCAAGCAAAAGATAGGTTATGTATGGTGAAATGTATGCATTTCCGTACCATATCTTGAGATAAACGTCCCCTTATCTTGCTGTGTGGGTGACTTAGGGTACAGGAACCGAAGTGAGAAAGAATATCGATGATTAGTTTTGAAACTTTGAAAAGGATATTTCGAATATACATGTAGACAGATCTGGAAGATTTAGGAAAAGTAGGTAATTAAATAATCGTGATATGTGAAACTAACATCATCAGAGTGACTCTTTTCTCTGATAGTACATCATCACAGTGACTCTATTTTATGGTAGTACAGTACATCATCACAGTGACTCTATTTTATGGTAGTACATCATCACAGTGACTCTTTTCTCTGATAGTACATCATCACAGTGACTCTATTCTCTGATAGTACATCATCACAGTGACTCTTTTCTCCGATAGTACATCATCACAGTGACTCTTTTCTCTGATAGTACATCATCACAGTGACTCTTTTCTCTGATAGTACATCATCACAGTGACTCTTTTCTCTGATAGTACATCATCACTGTGACTCTTTTCTCCGATAGTATATCATCACAGTGATTTTTTTCTCTGATAGTACATCATAACAGTGACTCTTTCCTCTGATAGTACATCATCATAGTGACTCTTTTCTCTGATAGTACATCATCACAGTGACTCTTTTCTCTGATAGTACATCATCACATGTCCAAAAAATTTCGAGATGTATCGGAATATTCCTCTTTATCCGAAAAATTCGTTGTAGTTTTTTTGAAGCAGAAAGGTTTGATTATGAAGTAGGATATGTTTATTGTTCTTTGTTATTTATGTTGATCATTTCTGCTTCGTGTCAGGCGATGACCAGCATAGCGTCCTCGCCCTAATCCCTTTCTCCCACATCTACGGCATAATCTGCTTCTCCGCACTCTCCATCTTCAGAGGAGCCAAGATGATCACCCTGCCGGGCTTCCAAGAGAAGTTATTCCTTGACACAATCAACACCCACAAGGTACGTTCAGATTCCAAATAGAAGAAGTTATTCTCTTTAATTTGAACATCATTTATATCAAAAAGTTAATTTTACTATCGATATCATAAGTTATGATTGGCCGTGCGAAAAACTTCTCTCTCCTTCGATCATATAAAAAATTTAATTTTCCAGTTTTACAATCACATTCAATATGTATCTCGTTTGTCTTCAAGTTGATCAAAGGTTTACGGTTCACTCTTTCAATTTTCTGTGATTCTCAGCCAACGATTCTGCCCATCGTTCCCCCACTGCTAAAGTTCATGGTCGGATCTTCTGACATCACCAAAGAGTCTTTGAGCGGCACTCGCCAAGTTCTGTGCGGTGCAGCCCCTGTTCCAAAAACATCTGTCCAAAAGTTCATGGATAAGGCTTCTAAAGCAGACATCCAATTTCAAGAGGGTTAGTAATTAAAAAAAAATGTTGTTCCAAATTTGATACTTGTTTGGATTTAGTGTATGCTTTTCAAGTGCAATACGTTGGTCCAGATATATTATTTTCTAATCAGGACACTGTTAGCAATATAGGGAAACGGTAAGTACCCTAATTAAGACTTTGTTAATAAATATAGGGACACGATAAGGATGTAAATTATGAAACTATTAGCCATATATTGGGATACAGTGAGTATCCCAATTGGAACACTGTTAGCGATATACAGACAAAATTCATTCATGGGAATCTGACACTAGGGAGTTGTTACATCATCAGAATTTTTATTGAACAAAGATTCACTTTTCACCAACCGTTCAACATTAATGCAATATTTCGAGAATATTTACATATATAATGATCGATAGATCTTATTGATTGATGTGTATTTACTACTTAAAAAATTATTGGTATTTTTATTATATTAATTCAATCGTGTTTCAGGTTTTTGCATGACTGAAATTTTAGCGACATTAGCGACTCCACGCGATGACCCGAAAATAGGTTACTGCGGGAAGCTCCTCTCGAATGTTGAAGCGAGGATTGTAGATCCGACAACCAAACAGGATAAACCCGTTGGCGAACGAGGAGAGCTCTACGTCAGGGGACCAACGGTGAGATTTCTTAATGCATGAAATAAAACCTGATTAGCCCACGACCACACTATCAAAATTTTCCGTCTGAATTATAAATAATAAACACCCAAGTCTCCGAACGCATACACTGGGAGTTTTTCCAGAAAAAAAATTGGATTTTAAATTGAGTCGCAGGTCGTTGATTAACTGATTATTTTATGAACATAATATAAACATTCCGTCTTAATAATAATCAGCTGACAATAAGAGCATAAAAACTCGGACTTTGTAACCAGTCATCAAACAGATATTGCCTTTTGCCAACAGATTGACCATGCAAAGCAAATATTTTAATACATACAGAGAAAATTAATACAAGAAATGATAGATACTGTACATATATAATTATACATGTGAACGGGAATTATGCTATAATAAGGCCTGCTTACTTTACATCTGGTAGATCCACAGTACAAGCCAATCTGAAATTTGTGAAATTAATTTAAGATTCATTAGATTCGAACGATAGTGTTTTTTCAGTATTTTTAGATTTCTCCAAGGCATTTGACTCTGTGGATCATACTATTCTTTTGTCCAAGCTTTATTTCTACGGTTTTAGGGGTTTAGGTTTTAAGTGGCTGGAATTATATTTGTCTGATCGTCTCCAATATGTGAGAATTGGGAAGTCATCTCATGGAGTACCTCAAGGGAGTGTTCTAGGTCCTTTGATGTTCATATTGTTTATAAATGACTTTCCATTGAGCTCAGACAAATTTGAATTTACACTTTTTGCAGATGACAGCACTCTTTCGTTTAGATTTGACCCTCTATGCCCATTTGATGTATGTCAGTTGTTGAATGACGAGTTGTCTAGAGTTGAAACGTGGATTGCTTCTAATAAACTATTCATCAACGTTGATAAAACTAAATATGTACTATTCAATTATAGACGTTCCATTTCTTTGCCAAATATAAAAATCGGGAATGAAATGGTAGCTCGCGTTGACCTCACTAAATTCCTGGGTATTCACTTGGACGAAAATTTAAATTTCGTTCATCATACAAATCATGTGTTGTCTAGGGTGTCTAAGTCGCTTGGTGTTCCGAATAGGCTTAAATTTACCTTGCCTGAAGAGGTGCTACAATTTTTATATCAGTCCCTTATTAAACCTTATTTCGATTATGGCATAGAAGTTTGGTATGCTTCTAGTAAATTGAACTAGGATAAGTTATTTAAGATGCAAAAATCCTCAATAAGAACAATTTGTTGTCTAGCTGCCAATTCTCACACTTCAAATTATTTTCGACAGTTGTCTATATTGAAAATTGATGACATGTTTTGTTTACACATATGCCTTAGAGTATTTAAAGCCATTCACTTAGGCATTGATGCCGATTTATTTAACGGTGTGCTTACCCATTCTAATATTCATTCTTATGTAACACGACATGGTTCCAATTTGATTACCCCATTATATCGTAAGCGCAAAAGCCAATTTTGTATATCATTTGTTGGTCCTTCATATTGGAATTTATTACCTGATTACGTAAAATCTAATAACTCTCCATCCTGTTTTAAGCGAAATCTACTTCAACACTTATTTGCTAACTATTAACTTTTCAATTGTACGTGTTTGTAATTTGTAATATAGCTGTGTAACGTAGGACCTCGGCTATTGTACGTTGGTTCTTCTTTGTTTTAAATCGTTCACGTAGCATGACATATTGTTTTTAATTTTATATAGGTTGCCCTAAATGCAAATTGTGCTTAATAGAGGCCTTGAGTACGGTTTGTTACTCATTTTAATGTACTGAATTATTTTTAACCATACTGTATTCTTGAATAAAATTGTTTCATCATTGTTTCATCATCATCATATTAGTTAATGGAAGGTTATCACAATAATGAGGCTGCTACCAACGAAACCATTGACAAAGATGGCTGGATGCACACTGGCGATATTGCAATCTACCACGAAAATGGATTCTTCTCCATTGTTGACAGGATGAAAGAACTGATAAAGGTTAAGGGACTGCAAGTGAGTTATCTTATTTTCAATAATAGATATTAATCCAATTAGTATTATGAGGGAGGAGAGTCTTAAATATCCCCTCTGGTATTTATTCAGAGCTACTTGTATGTAGTAAAATTAATATCATTTCACTAATTATCGAGTTAAGAGAAAGATTTTATTACATCAGACATATTCTACCTTATTGCGAATTAAAGCTAAGTGTTTGTGATTCATTTCCTCTAATACTGTATTTTTAATACATCTCGCTCTGAATCTGTAGGCACTTTTTTCTATTATCTTCAGACTCCTTTAGGCTGTATTTACTTGTTCTAAAATTTTCTTCTCTAAAATAGCAACTTTGTTCGCAGGTTTCACCCTCTGAACTCGAAGACGAGCTGCTCAACATCCCAGGAGTGGCAGACGCTGGGGTTGTGGGCGTCCCTCATGCTAAGTACGGGGAGGTTCCTAAAGCCTTCATCATCAGGAGTGACAAAGGAGTCTCCATATCCGAGGAGACCATCAACAAACAAATCAGTTTGAAGCTATCGAAACACAAGCAGTTGTTGGGAGGAATCACTTTTGTTAATGAGTTGCCTAAGAATCCTTCTGGTAAACTACTGCGGAAAGATTTGAAGGAGATGGCATCTAAGGAAACTAGCGACTGATTATCCTAGTCCTATTATAATATTCCCACTTGAATCCTACTTTAATGTGCTGACGTAATACCTTGAATCTATTTATGATATAATGACGTTAATTAACCCTTGTGTGGTATTTTATTATATTGATGTTAGCTAATATTTGATTGGTAATATAGTATACTGAAATTAATGCTTAAATGCATTAGGATTAATGACATTACCCTTGAGAGATATTATATTGATGTTAGGTGATGTTTGGTTAGTAATATAATATACTGAAATTAATGCTTGATTGCATTTATGTTATACTGACGTTTACACTTGAGGGGTATTGTATTATATTGATGGTAGTTAAAGTTAATGCTTGAATGGTACTATAATGTACTGATGAATTTCATTGAATTTAATTAAAAAACATGACTTAATTCCTTAAGTTATTTTAATATTACATATATCTATATTAAATATAACCAATTTTAATAGTACTCTTTCTATTAATTAAAATTAAAACAGGCATTGTTCGAGAGCTTAAATGAAATGACCAGTGCTCTCTTCACAGATGAAGCAAAAGCTACCCTTGATTTTACAGGTGGTTCAGCTAAAGTTTGGATTCCTACTAGAGCAGCTACTCCATGCACAATGGGTTTTCTGACAACATGATAGCGGTTTCGTTATGTTTTGGGTGTCTATCATAGGTGACACGTTGAATCGATCTTTTCGAGTATAAGAGGGTGTAAAGCTCGCTGTAATGGCAGAAATGTCTGCCACAAAATACAAGATAGTAGCCAGCTGACTAGTAGGTAGAAAATTCAGTGAAACGCACATTTGCAGAAAGCTTGATGTATTCTTTGCCCATAGGCACACGTGAAATCTGTGAACAATATGAATATATAAGATTTCTATCGAAACAAATAGTGAACTAAAAATTATAATAAACATAGCAAACGATAAAGCATATAATAGCTAGGTAAAAATTACCTTAGTTACAAACTTACAGATAAATCTAGGTTCTAGAAAGATACAATTTTCCTTTGTAGTAAAAAGTTAAGGAACAAATACAACATATTATATAGCTAACTAGCTGCCTTTAATATTACAATAGGTATATTTATTAACTAGATAGCAACTTACAAGGTTAGAAGTCAATCGGAAAAGCAATCTCAATTCTTCAAAACACTTTTCGGTCTTACGCAATAAAATACCTAACTCATAATAAACAAAAAGGTTTCCTAAAACGAAGCAGTCAGAAAACAGTTGGATTACATGCCGTGAGAAATATGAGCGGCACACTCCCCACTTGAAATGGAAGTTTTCAATTCTGAGGTTGGAGTCAAAAGTACTAGCTGAGAAATTGGTCTCGTAAGAACTCGGGATTTACATGAGGCAGCCAACATCAGATCGGCTGACCTGATTAGACCATCCTTGCTGGGATAGACTTTAATAATTCGTATAATGGGACAATCTTTACGTTTTATGCAATCTTCTTTCATCAAATCAACATCTCCTATCATCAGACACCTTTTTCTATGCTGCCACATCTTTCTGTCAATCAGATCATGAATATACTCCACACGCCATCGTCTGAAGAATTCGTCACTCAGAAATTGAATCCGTCGTCATCGCTTGATTCCATAAGCTAGGAGATCAAGCTGTGAGAAAGCTTCTGGTGGAGAAACATTCGGTGAATCCTTTAAGGTCAACAACATAGCTGGTGTCAAAGGAAAGGGATCGTTGGGATCTGAAGTAACAGGCGAAAGAGGAGTATTGTTCATGATTGATGCCGCTTTCTGTAGGAACGTGTGCATTTCATCACGAGTGGGAGTCCTTTTGCCCAATAGTAACAAGCATGTATTGATAATAGATTTAGCAGACAGTACTTTTCGCTCCCACACACCCTCGAAGTGTCTGGCCTTAGGCGGATTCATAATCCATGTACAGCTGTTATGTGTCACCTCATCCTTTATCTTAGCGAATGATACTGTTGCATCTGGATTCAAAGCCTCTACAAAATTTGTTCCGTTGTCACTACGAAGATGTTTGCAGACTCCTCTGATAGCGAAAATTGTCTTAGTGCATTGACGAAGGACTGTGTATCCATTAACGGAAGTGGTTCGATATGAATCGCCCTAAACACCAGACAGGTAAATATAATCGCCCATAACTTTTTAGTTGCAGATGTTCGACGTGTTGTTCGTCCGTCAGTAATCAAATATAGACCAAATACATCGAGACCAGTACTTGCGAAAGGAGGTGATTCATTTAGTCTTTCCTTAGGGAGATAACCCATAACTTGATCCAGAGATGGGCCACGGAGACGTTGGCACAAAGAACAATTACTGATTTCTTTGCGAATCATGCTTGAGCCATGAGAAATAAAATAACCTCCATTTCTGATGAAGGCTAATGTTATTGTACGGCCTTGGTGCTTACATTCAGTATGAAAGTGTTTGATAATCAGGATGGAAAGTAAGTTAGATGTTATAAGAATCGGATGTTAAACATCGTAGGAGAGAGATGAACGTTTCAGGCGTCCTCCAACACGTACAATACCATTACTGTCGATGAATGGAGAAAGGTTTGAAGTTGATTTATCTCTGATCGTTGTAGAGCTATTGGATAACGATTCTCTTTGTTCTATTCTTATCAAAACCTATTGTGCAGCATCACTATCTACGGAGAACCTAGGAGCGAGATGCACACCTTTCTTCTGCTTGTATCGGTCGATGAGGTTAGCGGCAAACGATGCTAAGACTCTGCAACGATGAATTGCCTGCTTATAACTAATACTCTTCGATAGAATGTTCTCTGCGAAACTTGGTGCAGAGCATACAGTTTTCATAACAGTTGGTTCGGCCATAACTTCTGGTAAGTGTAAGACACAACTCTCTTGTTTTTCTAATTCAAAATTTGGTGAATCAACATCTTTCATGAAAGTTGGACCAGAGAACCACGGACTTTGAATTAGAAACTCGTATTGTTGAGGGCGAGAAGCAATATCGGCGGGATTCAATTCAGTCTGAACGTATTTCCACTGCTCGACTGGGAACTGCTTCAGGGTCAAACTAACTCTACGAGAAATATAATGCAGGAAGCGTTTTGAGGTATTTCTCAAATAGCCTAAAACTATTTACTGTCAGTATACAGATGGACATCATGACTGTCTAGTTCTAGAGCGTGTATGATTCCAGTTGCAGCTATTGATGCATCTACCACGGCACATAGTTCAAGTCTAGGAATAGAAATTGCAAGTCTAGTGGGAACTCTGGAGCTGCCTGTGACAAAGGCAACATTTACAGAACCAGAGTCACTGATGGATTTCAGATACATCACATGGCCAGAACCTTGAATCGAAGCATCACTGAATACATGTAGTTCACGACTTAATACGGGGCCAAAATTAAGAGTCACGTAGCTGAAAGGGATCCTAACTCCAGATGATGATGTCAAAGATAGTTTCCAAATTTCCCACTTTTGTTGGTATTCAAGTGGAAGTGGATCGTCCCAGTCAAGGCATTCAGTTAGAGGGTTGGCTCCCGATTTAGTTGGAAGAATTTCTCTCTGGATTAAACGACCAGTCAGAATCAAAGGGCATGCAAATCCTAAAGGATCGTAAAAGCTGTTAATCGTGGACAGGAGTCCTCTCTTTGTGAATGGCCTGTCTGGAATGTTTATTTGCATAACGAAGTCATCAGAGCTAACATCCCATGATACTCCAAGAGTGGATTGGATAACACTTTCGTTGAGGAGAATAGGTTCATTTCCAGTTGTAAGTTCGGATTGAGGGAAAGCATCCAAAACTTCTTTAGAGTTACTGCTAGTCTTACATAGTCTGATATTAAATTGTTCCAAAATATTTTTTGTGATATGTAGAGTTTCGATCGCTTCTGTTGCGGTATCCGTAGAACCTAATCCGTCATCGACGTAGAAATTGTCGAAGACAAATTTCTTGGCTAAGGAAGAAGGTTCCGGAAGTGCACTAATTATAGCAAATTGTAGACCGATGTTTGCAAGAGATGGTGAACTTATGTTACCAAACACATGCCTAATTGCTCGATAGGCAACAATTGATTGTTCAGCATCATTGGCCAAGTACCAAAAGAATCTAGTGTAGTTCATATCATCGGGTTCCAGAAGAAAGTTGTGAAACATTCCCTCAATATCGGCACAAAATCCGACAGGACCATTTCGAAATCGTATCAATACAGTTTTCAGTCCATTAGTGATGTTAGGTCCCTGCAATAGCACATCATTGAGGGCTGTTTCTTGATATTTAGCACTACTGTCGAATACGATTCTAACCTTTCATTTCTTTCTGTGAGTAACTGGAAAAACAGGGATATACCAACGGCGTGAAGAACTCACGTCATTTTCATATCTTAGTTGTTCAACATGACCTTTATCAAAGTAAGTTTGCATGGTATTGATACATTGCTCCAATTTGTTCGGATCCTTTCTTAGTCTCGTAAGAGAATTACTAGTCCTGGCATAAACTGCTTGTTTGTTATCTGGCATTGATGGATAACCGTCCTTGAAAGGTAAAGGCATGCGTATGTTTCCGTTAGGTGCTATTTTGATATTGTCAGTAACAATATTTACGAATTTCTCGTCTTCCTGAGAAAGTCCAGCAAGCTCATCTGAAGAATTTTCAGTGAAAGGATCAAAATCCTTGTAGGATTTATCTGTCTTGAAATGAGTAAAAGCATATTCTTTAGAATAATGATCATGATCCAGAGATGTTTTGAGGACACACACTTTACTAGATGAGCTAGACTCTGCTATGCATGTCTCTCCCACTAGAGCCCATCCCAGACTGGTGTGATGAACAAATGGGCTTTTGTATCCAAAAGCTTTTGTAAACAATGCAAGTCCGCAGTCACGTCCAAGCAAGATAAGGACGCTGGCTTCGCTATTGATGGGTTGGAAATATTTGGAAAGATGTGCGATATGAGAATGGGCTTTCACAATCTCAGGTGATGCAAATTCCGATTTAGTTTGATGGATGCAACTATTCGTGACTAATATAGGAAGATGAAATCCTTTCCATTCTCAACACCTCTAATGGAAAGATTAGATAATTCAATGCCACTCATCTTTTACTGATCACCGTTCAACGTATTAAGTCAGTAGTCAACAGTAGGTGAATCAATGTTGAAAAACTCAGCCACCTTTTCGTCAACAAAACTGGATGTACTTTGTTCGTCAATTATGCAATAGCATCTGAGTATCTAGTTACAAAATGGATGGGAAAGATCCACAAGGACGGTCTTTGAGCAGCTTTTGAAGTTTCTCTCTCTAACGCAGGCAACCGTGCACATGGAAGAGTTTTCCTCACGTCTGCTATTTGGGTCTCTGTGCATCAAATATGAAAGCCTAAATCTGCATTTATCACAATTGGGAGGATCTCTACATTCTGACTACTTATGTTTTCCCAGACAGAGGTAACATAATCCGTTCTCATAACAGCAATTTCGCTTCTCAGAATAAGAAAGTTTGCCAAAAACTTTGCAGTCAAATATACTATGGCTAAGATTTGGATGTATAGGACAATAAAAAGAATTTTCTATATGACTATCTGTATTCTGATCATTTTTCATGGTTTGATAGGAATGATGAATTCTTTCTACATTTTGTTGACTGTACCTCCTTTGGGATTAGTATCATTCATGTGCAGAGGCTTTCTGTAAGCTGGTAACGAAAATGCGGATACTTTTCTCTCGAGAAAATTCACTAATGTTTGCAAAGGGGCTGATCGATCGTATCTTTCTTGGTAAGTCAGCTCATGTTCTCTCCAGCTATACTGAAGCGTTTCATGTATCTTGAAGAATATTTTCTTGATACCAAGACTCATATTGAAAAACACAAGTTCTCTTGACATGTCCATGTTACAAAGAATAAGATTACATAGAGAAATCAAATCACGTAGTGTTTCTACCTGATGAACACTCTGAATTGCAGGGAAATTTTCTACCTTGTTAATCAAATCTTCTGCAATCTGGCTCTCAGACCAGTAATTTGAAATTAGTGTTCTCCAGCAATCCTGCACAGCGTAATCGGGATTTGAACCAGCTGTCGCAATTTTCATTCTAATCATCTTCTGTGGTTCTGTTTCAGTTTGGGCTTCTAGTATTAGAAGTTGGTCCCTCTGTTGATGAGTCTCTAATATCTTGTTAAACCCAGAACATTGTTTGGGATTACTTTGAGAATAATCATTCGAAACTCTTTTAGTAGATTCATCAAAGGGGCAGAAAGAAACCCGTTCATAGGCCTTACCACGTTGTGTGAATTATTTTGTTGCTGATGGTAAGGGTTTTCGAGATTTGGTGTGATAGAAAGCTTTCCAATAAGCTCAGTTGTCTTTTCTAAGCTATGAAATGGATTGGTATTGTTGAATGTAGAATGCAATAAATCTTTTTCTTGTGATTGATTTATGGGTTTGAAGGGGTTATTATCATGGTATGTTGAGAAAGAAGACTGTGAATGTACATCAGATGTTTCGGATACTGTATCAATGTTGGCATACGAGTCCTTGATTTGGGAATTTGCGAAGTAAATTGCAGCATCAATTTCATTTTTGATTGCAGTTTTTTCTCTGTAGATTTCGTTTTGTTCTTCAGAAGAGCCTATTTTGTCGAAAGATTTCATTATTTGAGCTACCTTTGCAGTAAACTCTCTGTCTGAAGATTATAAGAAGCGACTCCAAAATTCGAATTCAAAAGGAGATTCCTTGTTTTGAGGTGGTTCTGAGAGCAGTTTTTCTATTTCATTTTTTAGCTCCTCATACTGAATTTTAAGAATTGTCAATGACGGACTACAGAGCAGGTTCTCTGTGAGGTTTAGAAAACATGTTGGCAATTACTATTCCATCGCCGAGATCCAATCTCGACTTTAGACGAACTTCCTTATTTCACTGTAATGGCAGAAATGTCAGCCAGCTGACTAGTAGGTAGAAAATTCAGTGAAACGCACATTTGCAGAAAGCTTGTATGTATTCTTTGCCCATAGGCACACGTGAAATCTGTGAACAATATGAATATATAAGATTTCTATCGAAACAAATAGTGAACTAAAAATTATAATAAACATAGCAAACGATAAAGCATATAATAGCTAGGTAAAAATTACCTTAGTTACAAACTTACAGATAAATCTAGGTTCTAGAAAGATACAATTTTCCTTTGTAGTAAAAAGTTAAGGAACAAATACAACATATTATATAGCTAACTAGCTGCCTTTAATATTACAATAGGTATATTTGTCACGCGCGTTTGAGTGATCTGCAATATCGACCGATTTCGCTGCGCAATCTGTTGATCAATAGTTTGCGCAGCCATCGATCGATAGCGCAACCATCGATCGATTCCTGCGCGTTCGAATGATATTATTTTTTTAGTTTGTACAACAAATTGGCACATTTCATAGCGTATATCAATCGATAGCGCAACCATCGATCGATTTCTGCGCGTTCGAATGATACAGGTTTTTCGTTGTTTATGCATTTAATTAATTGTTTTGTTTTTACTGGAAAAATACTTTTTAAATACTTTTTTTATATTTAATAAGGCAACCATCAGTCGATTGTTGCGCGTTTGAATGATATGGATTTTGTTAGCTCTACTAAATGTAACAATTAGATGCATAAACTAACAAAAACCATATCTTTTAAACGCGCAACAATCGACTGATGGTTGCGCTATCGATTGATATACGCTATAAAATGTGCCAATTTGTTGTGCAAATTTAAATAATCATATCATTCGAACGCGCAGGAATCGATCGATGGTTGCGCTATCGATCGATGGCTGCGCAAACTATTGATCAACAGATTGCGCAGCGAAATCGGTCGATATTGCAGATCACTCAAACGCGCGTGACATATTTATTAACTAGATAGCAACTTACAAGGTTAGAAGTCAATCGGAAAAGCACTCTCAATTCTTCAAACCACTTTTCGGTCTTACGCAATAAAATACCTAACTCATAATAAACAAAAAGGTTTCCTAAAACGAAGCAGTCAGAAAACAGTTGGATTACATGCCGTGAGAAATATGAGCGGCACACTCGCTATTTTTAAAATAGCTGACTAAGAAAATAATAAATTCACTTTATGTATAACTACCGAGCTGGAATAAACTGAATTAATCCGAGCTGCTTAGGGTAGTATGGCTAGGGTACGGTTACTATGTATACGTATTCATGCGATTTTTCGCACTGACGACTTCTGATGAAATCGGATGAAAATCAAATTGATACTTTCCAATGGGAGTGGTTATAGTGGCTGCGATTTAGTCGTCAGAATACTTACGAAGTCGTCAGAACAACTTCAGCGTTCAAATGAGTTTGATTTTTTCATGCGACTAGCGACAGATTCGGTCATTTTTGTGAATAATTCTCTTACTTTCTTTTACTGTTCTATTACCCATGCTTTTTGGAAATATATTATTTATACTACCTATCAGGAATAATAGAGATATTATTTAATTATATATGTAATACCTATTTGTTTATATAAAGCCTTGAATGGTTGTTACTGTGTACAATTTTTTTCAATAAAATTGAATATCCTTTTAGTTATATTAAAAACATTCTCCTTATTTTTCTATTAAGATATTTCAAAAATTGTGTTCAGTGAAAACAATGATCAGATTAGCGTCGCGTCTATTATTTCAGAGGCACACAGGTAGGTTTATAATTCCTCCTGAACATCATATAAAATAAACTTATACCCCAATATTAATTGGGCAGAAACATACTGACGATCAGAAATCACGTACAGTGTAACCACTTGCACGGACGATCAGTTCTGACGTTATCGTCAGTGCGAAAAATCGCTCGAATACGCATCCATAGTAACCGTACCCTTACTGGGGTACGGTCAAGAGCCCCCCGGTCATGAGCCCCCCCCCCCCCGGTCACGAGCCCGGGGGCTCATCGCTTGAATACGCGTTCATAGTAACCGTACCCTAAAGCTGTAACCACGAAAGTGTTCACACTGTACTGCAGTACGTCAGTGTGGTTAATAGTGGCTGTGCTCTCAATCTGTGTTTAGCTGTGAGAAAGTCTATGCCAAATGACTCGCTATTGAAAAGAAAGAGAAGGTTGTTACTAACAGCAAACTGATGATGAGTGAAAAACAGAAAAAGTGCCACTGAGCAGCCACTCACCGAAAGTGGGTCTAGGACATTTCGTCCACGTACATTTCGTCCAACGGACATTTCGTCCACGGACGTTTCGTCCACGTACAATTCGTCCACGAATTACTTTATTTTGTATTTTAAAGAGTATATGGGATATATTTCATATTATTTTTTACTATTACATTAATAGCCAGGTGTAACTATATAATTTTATTATACTGATTTAAGTCGAGCCATTTCATATGGACACATAAAAAATGTTTATCTATCGATTACAGTTATAAAATTAGATCTGCTAAACAGGTTGACTGTATCATTAAGTTATTTACCTCCTATAATAGTATGCATTAATTAACCCAGCTAACCATATCCTCTCTGTCTCGCGTGGGACTGAGGGGGACATCCCTCGCTAGCGAGGGACAGGGGATTTCAGACGTCTGCAGACGTCTGAATTCCCACGTCTTTCCAACGTCTGAAATCCCACTCACGTCCCACGTCTTACATAAGCGGGATGTCCCTCGTCTGTCCCACGTCTTAAATCCCACTCACATCCCACGTCTTTCCCACGCGGGATGTCCCTCTCTGTCCCACGCGGGATGTCCCTCTCTGTCCCACGTCTGTCCCACGTGGGATGTCCCTCTCTGTCCCACGCAGGATGTCCCTCTCTGTCCCACGCGGGATGTCCCTCTCTGTCCCACGTCTGTCCCACGTGGGATATCCCTCTCTGTCCCACGCGGGATGTCCCTCTCTGTCCCACGTCTGTCCCACGTGGGATGTCCCTCTCTGTCCCACGCGGGATATCCCTCTCTGTCCCACGTCTGTCCCACGTGGGATGTCCCTCTCTGTCCCACGCGGGATGTTCCTCTCTGTCCCACGTCTGTCCCACGCGGGATGTCCCTCGTCTGTTTTACGCGGGAAAAAGTACGCGGGATGTCCCTCTCTGTCCCACGCGGGATGTCCCTCTCTGTCCCTCGTCTGTTTTACGCGGGAAAAAGTTATACCAAAAAGGTATATCTATCTCAAGCTTTATTTACGTATCATAACTAGGTAGGTATTCATAAACAGATGTAGGTATCTACTATCTAGGTAGGCATTGATGAATAATACTAGGTAGTAGGTAAGTAGGTACGGATTGATGAACACTACCTAGTAGGTATACTAGGTAGGTAGGTATTGGTACTGGTAGGTATCTAGGTAGGTATTGTCAAACAGTTATAGGTAACTAGATAAGCATTGATAAACACTAGTAGATAACTAGGTAGGCATTGACAAACAGTTGTTGGTAACTAGGTAGGTATTG